>CAUYRH010106914.1:0-14266 GCA_963574655.1 Perodicticus potto
TTAAAGAGCAATGGAGACAATGGGCAACCTTGCCTGGTTCCTGATCTAACAGTTTGGCTATTTTAATAGGTGTATGGTGATGTCTTACAGCTATTTTAATTTGCAATTCTCTAATGACAGATGATGTTGAATATCTTTTCATATGCATATTTACATCTGTATGTCATCATTGGTGAGGTGTCTGTTAAGATCTTTTGCCCCCAAAACAATCATTTTAGAATTATAAAATACATAAAACCATCAATCAAATAAGTTTGGAGAAAAGAAAAATGTTTTTCATGGTCACATTTAACCACACGATTATTGTTATTCTTGTATTCTTTTCTTCCCAGTGTTTTGTCATTGTTGTTCAAATCCACAATGTAATTATTATTATGTATCTACCACCTGTTCCTTTTGCTTAGTATTATAATGTACCTTATAGTTATTAATATGATTTATTATAAATAAGTGGATATATTAAAGTTCACTTAATCATTTCCCTGTATTGAATTTTTAGGTTATTTCCATTTGTCATAAAATGTTTCTAAAAGTCTTTTAACACCATAAATTTATAGATTTATTTTAAGTTAAAAGTGCAAATGCTGCCAAATCTTTACTTTCTTGTAGATTAAAATTCACTCTGTTGGCAATGTAGAATTATTTTGTAGGTATGTGTGTATAGAAGATATTTTCTTTTAAAAAATTTTATTTTAATAGATTTAGGGGGTACAAATGTGTTTGTCACGTGGATGAACCGTGTAGTGGAGAAGTACCTACTATGTATGGGCCTTCAGTGTACCCACCACCTAAATAGTGTGTATTGTAACCGAGAGATAATTTTTCATCCCACACATTCCTCTCATTCTCCCTCTGTGTCGCCTGTGTCCGCTACATCACCATGTATGGCCACACATACCCATTGTTAGTTCTCACAAGTGAGAACATGTAGTGTTTGGCTTTTCTTTGTTTCTGGGTTACTTCAGTTAGGATAATGGTTTCTGGTTTCATGCAAGTTGAGGCAAAAGATATTATTTCATTCTTTTTATGGCTGAGGAATATTCCATGGTGTGTGTGTATACATATCACATTTTCTTTATCTATTCATTGGGCAGTGGGCACTTAGGTTGGTTCCATACCTTTGTTATTGTGAATTGCGCTGTGATAAACATAGAGGTGCAGGTATCTTTTCTTTTGGGTAGATACCCAGTAGTGTGATTGCTGGATTGAACGGTAGATCTACTTTTAACTCTTTGAGAAATTTGCATGTTGTTTTCCGTAGAGATTGTACTAATTTATATTCTCACCAGCAGTGTATAAGCTTTCCCTTTGCACCAAATCCATGCCAGTATCTATTGTTTCTTGACTTTTTAATAATGGCCATTTGACTGGGGTAGGGTAGGATTTCATTGTGGTTTTAATTTGCTTTGCCCTGTGACTAGTGATGCTGAGCCTTTTTCATATCTGTTGGCCATTTATTTCTCTTCTTTTGAGAAATGGCTGTATGTCTTCTGCTTACTTTTTAATGGTTTTTTTTTCTTGCTTATTTGTTTAACTTCCTTATAGATTACAGATATTAATTCTTTGTCAGGTGTATAGCTTGTGAATATTTTCTCTCTTCCGTAAGTTGTCTGTTCACTCTGCCAATTATTTCTTTTGCTGTGCAGAAAGTTTTTAGTTTAATTAATTCTCATTTATTTATTTTTGGTTTTATTACATTTTCTTTTCTTTCTTTTTTTTTTTTTTGCAGTTTTTGGCCAGGGCTAAGTTTGAACCCACCACCTCTGGCATATGGGGCCGGCGCCCTACTCTTTTGAGCCACAGGCGCTGCCCTTATTATATTTTCTTATGGGGTCTTAGTTATAAATTCTTTACCCATGCCAATGTTGAAGATTTTTTTCTAATACTTTTATAGTTTCAGGTCTTACATTTAAGTCTTTAATCCATCTTGCGTTAATTTTTGTGTATGGTGAGACACGGGGATCCCATTTCATTCTTCTGTATGAGGCGATCCAATTTTCCCAGCAACATTTATTGAGTGGAATGAGAAGTCATTTTCTAAGGAAGCTATTGCTGATAAGACTAGGAACATATAGTCTCTCAATATCAATAGGAGGTTATAGATAGATTGATATAGATCATTTTAACACGTAATAAAATTCGGATAAGGCTTTGCCTTGGTGAGGTCTCCAATATATAGCATTTAATTTGGTGGTTATATAAAACCCAAAGGTAGGAAAGGGTCTTCTGGGGATCCAGCCCTGCTTTCATAAAGGCTCTGCTGCCAGCCACTTCTTTGAACGGCTTCTCAGAGGTAGTATAGTTTTGAGTTTTAGAAGTTTTAACATGTTCTCTGTGATTCTAACATTTCTAATAAGAACTTTAACATTTCTTATGACTTATCAGATTCTTGTGCTGGTGGGAGGCTCTGTAACCACCTTACTGTGATAGAAGAAGTAGGTCAGGATGAAGGTCTCCGAGCCAGAGAAACGGTCAGGCCAGGGAGAAGAGTGAGGATCTAGAATCAGAGGCCGGGCATTAACTCCTTCTCCTTCTTGTCCTTCATCTGCAACCAGTCCAATAGGACTTCCTGAGAATTCAGTGAACACCTAATTATTTTTATCTGCATCTGAATCTATTTCTTGGACCAAGTCCTTTTACCTGTTCCTTCTTATTCACAGTTTACTAAAATTCTGATTATTGAGGAAATCTGTGGTTTATCTTCATGGTTTATCTGGATGGTCTGGATTTTGTGAGTTGTAAGGAAAGAACACTGAAATACTGATGTTTCTGAAACACAGTGTTTCTGAAACACTTAAGAAATAGCACTGACTCAAGAAAAACTGGGAATTTGTTAGCTTATTGCCAGGATTGGCACGGTTGGATCCAGAGCCTCCTATAATATTATTGGGCTTGCCACTTTCCACCTTTTGACTCTTACTCTGTATTGATGTCATTCTCAGGTACCCAGGAAATGGTACCTGAAAAGGAAGGTACTCAATGTTCTAGCTCATATCCTATCACCTGAGTGAACTTCATGCAAACAGAACATCTCTTTTAACAATTTCAGCAAAAATTCCAGATCTAATATTGATTGGCTTGGCCTCCATCATGTTCCCATCCTTGATCCAATAATTGTGGGGGTCTGATTGACAGATCTGAAGGGGTCTTTGGTGACCTTAGAGGGGGTCAGCCCTACTGGAATTATGGGAAAGGAGAATATTACCCCCCAAAACTGAGTTTGGTAGGCAAAATGAAATGCATATTATTACACTTTTATGTAACCCTTTCTACAGAACATTAGAGGTTTAATCCTTTGTTGCAATCATGTGATTTATAAACATTTTCTCTTATTCTGAAGCTTAATAGATTAACTTATTCCAATGTCTTTTTTCTTCTAAGACATTTTATTTTGTGCAGTTAAGCTTAAAAAATATTCTTTTAGTTTCTAGATTTTTATTTTTCTCATGGATGTTGTCCTTATCCCACAATTGCAGGAGGAAAGGAAGGGAGACAAATACATCTATTCCATTTGTTTTCCCCTGAGCCAACAGCTCCTGCCCTGAGAGTTACAAGAGAGCCAGGTTTGTGGAAAGAAAGGAGTCGCCACTGTCTTCCCTTTCTACTTTGCTGCTTAGTCCAGTTCTATTCAATTCCCTTGCATTTTCACTGGGAGGTCTCCATAGGTAGGGATGCAGTTTGTGCATCACAGAAAGACAAGTTCATCTGCAGAGGACTCAAATCGGGCATTATTATTATCACTTTACCCAGCAAGAAGGCCAAAGGTAAGGACAGTACGGTATCTTCATGATTCACTCAGGGACCCAACGGTCAAGTGTTCTCAGACACTTGGACAACATGGATTTTGCCCTTGTGCATTTTCCCTGGAGAACCCAAGATATTTCCTCCACCTCCTGCATTACCTCAGGAAGAAGAATTCAGCAGGAGAAGGTGCATGCCAGCTAACTGTCCTCCCTCAGAGACAGAGAGAGCAAAAGGGCCCCTGGCAGCCAGGAACCAGCCTGGCACTCTCAATGGGACTCCTGGTTGCTAGGAGCTGGCCTGGCACTCACTGCTAGGCCTTAGCAACTGAAGGGACAGCACTAGAGATACCAGAATTATAGAGAGGGTTTCAGAGAAAAGGGGAGGAAAAAACCTTGGACTATTCACAAGTTGGACTAGATTTGACCCTACTCCACAGTACACTGCCCAGTGGACCCCTGTAAACATGGTCCCCAAAGTTACATTAATTCTCTGTCTGAATTCGTGTAAACAGACGCAGAGAAAGCAAACAGAGAGAGCAAACGGCAAAACTGTGAAATTCAGTTCTATTTGCCAACAGGAGAACAACGTTTTGACATTTCCTTAAACAAACCGAAATTTGGTCTTTAAAAAATTAAATAATGCAAGTGACACATAAACACAGATGTATTATAAAAAATCCAAATAATACAAGAGTATCTAGAGTAAAACTTTCAATCCCCATTCCCTTCCTCCAAAGTCTTCTCTCATGAGCAGAAACTGCCCCTAAAACATTAGTGCATGTATTAGAAAACCTTTCACTTTACGGTCATGGTCGTAAGTTTAGTTTTTCTTTTGTGCACGTTGGTGTGTGTGTGTGTGTTTATCATTTTCTGCACTTCTGCAGCCAAATGGCTTTCTCAGCATAACAAGTAGAGAACTTTTGAGTCAAAGGAATGACTTTAACACATTGGTGGCTATGGCCAAATTCCAAAATGTCTTTTCCAATTGCCATCGCACCAGTGGTGTACAGAAGTGCTCATTTCCTGTTACCCTCACCAACCCAGAATCATTCTTCGGTCCAGGGCTTGGTACCCCACTGTTGCTTTAATTTGCATTTCCTTGATTACTACTGATGCTGGAGGCCCTTTCCATACGTTTATGGGAGTTTAGGAATTCTTGCTCTATGAATTGTTTTCCTTTATTCCTCCGTGGCTGATTTGTTGCAATGGTTTAATCCTTTGTTGCAATCATATGATTTACAAACATTTTCTCTTATTCTGCAGCTTAATAGATTAACTTATTCCAACGTCTTTTTTCTTAATAAGACATTTTATTTTTATGCAGTTAGGCTTCAAAAATATTTTTCTTTTAGTTTCTAGGTTTTTTCCCTCATGGTTGTTTTCCTTATCCCACAATTATTAAGAATATGATCCCTCATTTTACTCAAATACTTTATAATTTGGATTTAGGTTTAACCCCAGAATCTGAGATTTATCATTTGGTTTGATGTGGGTAGGAATTAAACTTTTCTTTTTCTACATGATGTAATAGAGTCAGAACGCTCGGAACTGTTTTCCAGTTCTACTGTTTGTTTATAGCCCTGCCAGACTAGCCTCTTCTGTACCTTGATTTTATCATCATAAAATGTGAACAATTTCATCTATTTTACAGTATTGTGGGACAGATGAAATGAATTATTATATGAAAAAAACTTAGAATAGTGCCTGGAATATTCTAAGTTCTTCTTGATATATGCTAATAACAACAAATCCCCCCAACAAACCCCTATAACAACACAACTGTAATAAATCTTCACCCCTCCAAGTGCATTGATATGCTGTGTTTTCTATAATTTGAATACATTAATGAATCTATTTTTTGGATTCTCTTCCATTTCATTGATCTCATTATGCCAATTCCCTCTGTTTTGGTTACTATAATTTTGAGATATATTTGCTATCTGGAAGAATAAGAATATGTGTCTTTTTTATTATTAATTTATATTTATGTGTATTTTTTGTTGATATGAATTTTAGGATTATCTTGTAAAGTTCCATCAGAAACATCTTGTTGACATGGATGAGAATCTTTGTTTCCATAGAAATTTATTTGGGATTGCTATCACAGTTATGAATTACTTTAGGGAGAATTAATATCTTTACGTATTGAATTTTCCTGTGAAGACAAGTTCATGTGTGACACGCTGCTCCACAATTTTGTTTTATTTTGTGTCCTTTGGTAAAATGTTAGCATTTTCTTCGTATCTTGCATCTTCGAGTATAAACTGTCAATAATGCTCTCAATGTTGTTACTGTTGAGTCAAATACAGGGGCAATATGAAAGTCTTATTGTATCTTAACAATCTTGACTTGGGCAAGACCCCATCTCTGAACCCAGCCTTGTAACCAGAACAGCGTGCACACAAGTGGTTTAAGCTTAATTTGTGTGTCCCACCTGGAACTCCTGGGCAATAGGGCAGTTACTCAAAAAGGTAGAATGGATACAAATATCTATTATTCCAATTTGGGGGTATACTTTTCTCCTATATCGATACAAATATCCATAGACTATGGATAGAATATGGATACAAATATCCATAGAATATGTAGAATGGATTTACAAATATCTATTATTCCAATTTGGGGGTATACTTTTCTCCTAAACATCCTATATTGACATTTGATTTGCTTTTATTTATTTATTTACTATTTTCCCAAGTATTTTCCTCAGGAGGCAATTTTACCGTGTAAACTGTCTGCGTCCTTGTGTGCCTGAAAGAGTCTCTTGATTCCTTGCTCAAATGAATGCTAAAATGTTTAAAATGTTCCATAGTCTTCCTTTATTTATATGTAGTAAGGGAGAAATTTGATGTCTGCCTGATTTTTGTTCCTTTCTAAATAACTAAGTTTCTCTCTCCAAAGAAAGCACATAATATTTCTGTTTATTCTTCGAATTAAAGGTTTTCAGGAAAAAGGCTAGGTAGGAGCCTTTTAATGTGCTTCCTGTCCAGCATTAGTATGCATTTTTGATATAGATTTCAAATATTTAGCCTATAAAAGTTTCTTTTTTTTTTGTTTCATTTTGTTTTTCTTTTCTGGAACATACATTTTACATCTAGATCTATCTTCCCTATAACATATTTTCATAATCAATTATATAATAAAATATAGACAATCTAATTTATAGTAGAATATGTATGTATTTGTATGCATAGTTGGGTGCTACTTAATTGATGTTTTTTTCTATCATTTAGTTCTTCCACAAAGGATTTATAAATGGAAATCATGTTTATTTTATTTCAAAAAGCATTTTTTTGTTTCATTGTCATCTTCTCTCTCTCCTTTCTTCCTTCCTTCCTTCCTTTTTAGAAACCTATTTATATTCCTGAGCTCTTATAACCTAAAATAATTTATCTTTGTTTATATAATAGATAGACCTCTGGAGGATATGACAGTTTTTCAGATATGCTAGTAGTTGCTCATTGCTTAGTTGCCATACACATTCATTTTACCAAATCGTTTATTCATTCAATAAATAGCTTTGAATGCCTTCTTTTTGCTAGATACTGGACTTGGTACTGAAATGTCCTCTAGGAATCTTTACAGTTTATTATGTAGCACAAAAAATTCCTGGGGGAGAGGACTGTCATGTGAATTCATCTGTTCTATTGCTTTTATTAATTATAGTTTTCATTTATCAATTCAAATTTTTTTTTTTTAAGAGACAGAGTCTCACTTTGTCACCCTGGGTAGAGTGCCATGGAGTCACAGCTCACAGCAACCTCCAACTCTGGGCTTAGGCGATTCTCTTGCCTCAGCCTCCCGAGTAGCTGGGACGACAGGCACCTGCCACAACGCCCGGCTATTTTTTGATGCGGTTTGGCCAGGGCTGGGTTTGTATACACCCTTGGTGTATGGGGCTGGTGCTCTACTTGCTGAGCCACAGGCACCGCCCAATTAAAAAATATTTTTAAAACTTTGTGGTATATTAAGAATGTGGTCATAATCCTTCTCTAGTCTCATATCCAAAATCTTTGCAATATGACTTTGTGGCTCCTTCCATGGAAAGGTGAAGTCAGCGTTCCCATCCCTTGAATTTAGACTGGCCTTGTCAATTGTGTTGAACAATGCATGTGGCAGAAGTGAGAGTGTGCTAACTTTGAACTTAGGTCAATGGAGGTCATTAGCGCTTCCACTTTCTTTCTTGTTCTGGGTTGGCCCACTGAGTGGGGATAAGCCATTTCACCTGAGCCAGGAGGAACCATCAAGCTAAGCCTACCCTCAATTGCCAACTTGCAGAATTGTGAGCTTAAATAACTGTTTTTGGTCAGTAAGTTCTTGGGTGTTTAAAAAAAAAAAAAGAAACTAATACAATATGGAACCTAAATTGAAAACGTTATTGTAATGATTTCTGATAGAACCTGCATTAAGATATTATAAATTGATATCAAAGTGATTATAGGCATTTAGGTTCACTTATTTTTATTTTCACTTTATCTATAACTGTGTTTAAACTTAGATCTGTATCGTCTATATCCATAGTTATAGCATCATTTGTATGCAAACATTTGTATCTCTACCTGTTTTAGGAGGGTTAGCTCAGTTGAAACTGGAATTCAGGATGTAATGAATCTAATAGACAGCTGAGCTGGGTGTTATAACTGCACATTGGGTGATTTAGTTCAGAATGGGTACCTCAGGAAACAGATTCTCAAGCTCAGGATGGTGGACACCCTGTGGGCTTCCTCTCCATTTCTGTGAAACATCATTTGGTTTTGGTGAATGGATGACTGAAAGGAACTTCACTTGCCACTTGTGATGGCTAATTTTAGGTGTCAACTTGACTGCATTATGGGATACCTAGATAGCTGGCAAAGAATAATTTCTAAATATATCTGTGATGGTGTTTGTGGAAGGAGACTGGAGCCTGATTTGGTAGATTGAATGGGAAAGATCTGCCCTCTGTGTGGGTGGAAAGCATTCAATTGGCCTTTTTGTTCTGTGTGGCCCCAGCCAATTGAATGGTGCCTACTTCCGTTGACACATTTAGAAATGATTTTGATTTTATTCCTACTGAATTAATTACTTCTTTTTTGTACTCTACTACCTCACTGCTCTAAATAGAATGCTTTTCAAGAGCACATCCTTACCTGTTTCATCTTTGTTTTCCTCTTTCATCTTCTCTCTTGTCCTTTCTCATCTAATTTGATGGCTCAACAGCAAAGATAACTCCTAATTCTTTACCTTCATGCCTGTCTCTTTCACTTCCTTTCATCTCCAACTTCTGTTGGCTCTCTTGTTCTTCAGACACAAACCAAAAGGTTGCCAATTCTAAGGGAGCTATAGTCTATGAATAGTTTGCAGCTGCTCTTTCCTTTCTTTTATTTCTGAAAATACCCCAATTTGTATATCAATTACCTCTTACCTGGGGGAATGTACTACTAATCCCACTGGTCATTATTTTTATTCATGTTTTAATGTGTTTGCTCTCCCTTTAATTTGATTACAATATGTTCTTGTTTAAAACCTCAAAATGCTTCCCATTGCTCCCGAATAAAGCCGAAATGTACTTTTTCCATTTAAGTTTTCCATCAAGACTTACTTACAATTCTAAACGTATTTTCTGCTGATTTTTTGTTTTTGGGGTGCCATAGAACTTGCTAAATTCTTTTGCATACCTTTTTCTGTGCATGTACAATAATTTCCTGCCTCTATTCTTATTTTATTTATGTTTTTTGTAGTGCTGGATATTTTTCTCAGCATACCAAAATATGCAAATTATATTTACTCATTAGAGTTCAGCTCTAATATAATTTCTATTACCAGCTAAAATTTATCTATATAATAAAAATATATTGAGCATTTACTTGAGATTTTGCAGTAAGTACATTATCTCATTTAACTATAGAACAAGATATTAGTATTCTCATTTCACAGGTGAGAAGTTGAAGCACAGAGAAGGTGAGTGCTTTGTGTGAGGTCACACAGATTGTAGGTGGCAGTGGCACCCATTCCACACTACCACATAGCCTTTATCTTTTTCCTTCCACCAAGGGCAATTAATGTCTCTCTTGTCCCAACATCCCTAGCATTTTATCTGCACTATCATCTATCTCTCTTTCATTATACTTAATTACGGTTTTATGCCTCTTTCAAAACTGTTATAAAAGCCGTATTTGATTCATCTCAGTATCTCTCACAATTCTTTGGGAAAGGTAGGTGATCAATCAGTATAAATGTCCAAATAAAATATATTTGTAATGTTTCCATGAATCTATTCTATTCATGTCTATCTTGCCTCATAAAAAAGGACTTACAAGAACTTAAAATTTTAACATTACAATTTGAGAAAGGAAATAAGAATAAAGAAAGGAAAAATGAAGTGAACCCACCTGTAAGATTGGATCATAAAAACCGTGCAATGGGGTTTAGTCTTATTTGCCAGAGGTGGCCCACAACGCTGGTGGCCAGCCAAGGCAATAAGAGCAATACAACCATTTATTCATAGTAAAATCAGTGATCATGAGATTATCCTGACATAGGAATTGAAAGACATTTTTCTAAGATGCTTTGTCAGGAGGATTTATTTCATGTTACAAATAGCATTCTCACCAGCATACTTCAAGTGTACGTAACATGAGTTACCTCAAAAACCAAACTTATACTTAGTGCTGTGCTCTCAAGAATGACAGGTAAGTTACCACGGAATAGAAATAACTGCATAATAAATAGTCTTCTTTCAGGGATGGTGAGAGGGTCACACGTTATTCAGGTGATCACTGTATCGGGCTGTTTCATGCACATTGTTGAGGGCATGAAGATATTCGTCATGTGTTATTTCTTCTTTCTCCTCTCTTTCAAAGCAGAAAATGAAAGAGCAATTCAGTGTTGTAGTGGGTTTCTCAGGATTCTTGGGCGTTATTAACTACATAGGGGGTCCTTGTTACAACCTTTCCACATAATGGAAGGAATGACAAATGCTATCACAGTGTGATTATATGTTTTTGATATCAAAACCATAATCACAGGTGTTATAGTCAGCAATGACAGCAGACAATAACAATTATATATACACATATATACATCTATATATATGCACAAACACACATGTCTATCTATATTCAGTGTTACTTCACGAAATAGTCCATCACAAGCTATTTAAACTTGGCTTTCTTCTCTCTCAAGGTCTAATCCTTTTTGTCAGATATTATTCCTTATAATGATTATTCTGCTTTTGAGATGATGAGACATTTTATTATTACAAATAAAAAAATCTTAAACAAATTGCTCCTTAAGAGTAAATAAGAATTTGTCCTAGATGACATCAAAAAAACCCTTGAATTTCCTCCCTGGTGTTTACTGTCAGAAAGCACAATGGGCATTCAAACAGGTTTTTGTAAGAAAAAATTCTGTTTGTTTTGTCATATTTTTTCCATTAATTTAAAACCCAGTGAAAGCCTGAAAACACTGGGAAGTGTGAAAATAACCCCCAATTTTGAGTTTTCTAAATGCTCTTGGGAAACACATTTAGTAGATAATTGCAAATGCTTTGTGCAAGAGCTTCAGAACTACATGAGCTTCTGGATTCTGTACGTATCATTTTGGAACATGGCAAATCTTTCCATGCTCTCTCATACTCTGCTGAGCCTCCTCAGCCCATGCTCATTTGAACAGCTCTACATTGTTTGTTAGATATTTACTAAAAATCATGAAAAATAGACATTTGCTATAGTTCTGAGAATTAATAGTTCCTAAAAAACTGAAAATTCGACCACACAACAACAAAAGCAACACCTTCTGTAAGCGTGATTTTTGCTAGTGGTGTTGTGGATCCATGTTGTCCTTTTGGAAAACATTATGAAATTATATAGCATGGCCATTTAGCATATAGCATATCCAAGTCACAAATGTCTGTTCTCTTCAATAGAACAATTTTTCCTTTGGTAGCTAGCCCCTAGATTTGGTTAAGAGAAAAATCTAAACCTCTGCATATATTTCTCATATGATTTAGTATAACTTCTTTCCTGAGACTTTGAACTAATTGAGTGTGTGGGTGTATGGGTGTATGTGTGTGAAAGAATGTTTGTCTTTTGGACAATAGCTGTAATTCAGTATTCAGTAATTATTTTTTACTGAATAGTGAGATATGTACTTTACATGTATTATCTTTTAATTTTTATAATAATTTTGTTTGGTAGATATTATTATATCAGTTGTAGACTTGATAAAGATTGACCTCTGAAAGATTAATTAACCTGGACACATCACAGCTAGCAACTGATAAAATGCTGGGATAATAACATTTGTAAATCTGACTTCAAAGTATGAAACCCTTCGCTACTGAACTCTCGGGTTTTGTGGTTGTGTTGTTTTGTTTTGTTTCTGCTGGCTGACCCGCATTTGAGGTTACTTGTACTCAAATCTTACTTTCTCAGATGTGGATGAAAGAACATTAAGAATTGTCACTCACAGTGTGAATCTCATTTAAAGAAGCTGTTGATGTGCCATACAAACCTGAAAGTGGAAGGTCACTCCTTATTTCCCAGCTGTCTGTATATTCCCAGAAATTGTGCCTCCCTTTCCAAGATTACAAGATAGGGAAGGAATTCATTTGTCTACAACATGTTCCCTACTCACAGTTCTGGACTGCATTTCAGTGTGGGCTGAAGCTCTGACACTCTGGCTCTCTATAGCCAATGTCCTTTTGCTCCTTATTGGGCTGGATGATTCTCTTGTTGGTAAGCCTACTGTTCCCAAGAAAATTCCTATGCCCTTTGAATGGTCTTGGATTTCAGAGGACTTAGTGGAACCTAACTCAAAGTCAGTGTTCATGTGGTCCCTTGTACCTTTTTGATACTATCTTTGTTCAAGGCCAGTAGAGCTAAGAAGGATACCAGGTAGATGCAAAGTAATGACATAAGGCTGAGCATCAAAAATGGCATTTCCACCAAAGAGGCAAAAGAAATGTCAAGAAACACTTGTACACTGAAGTGCCCTTATGATTGAGGAACTTTGGAAGAATTTAAGTAATAGGTTGTTCATAGGAATCAACTCATTTAATCTTCACAACAGCCATATTGTTTAACTGTTCACTGCAACATTCACCAGGTTGTGATGTTATCTTGTTTGTTCATTTCTTTTGCTATCTAGTATTAAATTAAATGAACATTTCACAATTTATTTGGTAATTTTACTATTAATGCACATTACTGTTGTTCCCCATTTGGCGCTATTAAAAACCATGCAGCCACAAAAATTTTGTGTGTGTCTGTTGGTGCACATATATATATGAATTCAAAGGAATACTTTAGATAAATTCAACAGAGTTTATCTGAGCAAAGGACAATTCATAAATCAGACAGCACTCAGAAAGAAGCAGTTCAGAGAACTTCACTACAGGAGTGGTGTGCTTTCATAGACTAAACACAAAAACTAAGTCGAGAAATCACCTGACTGGCTAGAGTGAGGCATTGGCTTTGTTTGGTCATGCTGTGATGAGGCATTTGCCCTATTTGGGCATAGTTTGATCAGTTGGCTGCCTGTGACTGGCTGAAACCAGGCTATTCATTACAAAAAATATATCACTAAGTTAAGTTTCAGTTTGCTTATGTACTAACTTTGGTTGTGGTGTATTACGTGGAAAGTCAAAGTACAGAGACAGCCTCAGGCTAATGGCCACCTGCTAATTTAACTTTACAACTTTCCCCTTTTGGTCAGTACCTCAATGTTGAGAGATTGACCAAAACCTTGGATAGTGACACCACTCTCTGTCACCATCATAAAGGACTTGTTTGGTATTAGTATGGAATACACAGGTCAGGAAATCAGGTCAATGAAATGATTCTTTGTGTTTTAATTGTTCTAACCATATCAAGACCATTTTATGTGCACTGGATAGTTGCATACAAGCCTTTCAGACTCTTTGAGAGGCTGCAGTCTACCAGGGAGACTGCTATGATGGCTATCAGAAGGGTAATATCAAGTGCAGCAGAATATGTTAGCTATTGAACACATTTACCCCTGTTCACCAACAGAGATTCCACGGCAATTCTGTTACCTAAAACAACTTTAGCAAGGGAGTTTAAGGAAGATTGTTGGACAAAAATAGCCTTTGTAATAGAGTCAATTTTAATAGTCAATGTTTGAGATGGATTTCTAATTATAATTTCATTTACATTTACACCAAGCTAAGGAAGACTCAGTCTCCCAAAAGACACCCATTTAGAGGGATTTGTATCTGCTGGAAAATTCTTCTTTATTCTATAATGCAAATTAAGAGGTGTAGACTGATGTTCAGTTTCTCATTGGTTATAGTGTGTCAGTGGTAGCATAAAAATCCATAATCCACATTGACTTTTATTTATTTTTTTATTTGTTTTATTATTATTATTTTTTATTAAATTATAACTTTGTACATTGATGCATTTATGGGGTTCAGTGTACTGCTTTGATATACAATGTGAAATGCTTACACTGAACTAAGTAACACATCCATCACAATTATACTTTTTTCTTAATAGTTTTGAAATGTACCACTGCATCAT
>CAUYRH010106915.1:0-12824 GCA_963574655.1 Perodicticus potto
CTGTGGTCCCAGCTACTTGGGAGGCAGAGGCAAGACACTCGCTTGAGCCCAGGAATTGGAGGTTGCTGTGAGCTGTGATGCCATGGCACTCTACCCAGGGTGACAGCTTGAGGCTCTGTCTCAAAAAAAAAAAAAAAAAAACTCCAAGAATTAATAAATAAAAAAACAAAAAAACAGGGTGGCACCTGTGGCTCAAAGGAGTAGGTCGCGAGGCCTACTCAAACCCAGCCATGGCCAAAAACTGCAAAAAAACAAAACAAAACAAAACAAAAAAATAAACATCTATTTATTGCCCAGACCAGTGGTCTCAAAACTGTTTCATCTTATACTGCTATTATAAAAAGTGTTTGAGCATGTCCCTCCTAGTATGCATATGTCATATAAATAACACGTATATTTATTTTTATTATATCCACATACAGTATTATTACACTGACATATATTATAAACATATAAAATAGACCTTTAAAAAGATAAGACAGGGTGGCACCTGTGGCTCATCGAGTAGGGCGCTGCCCCATATACCGAAGGTGGCGGGTTCAAACCCAGCCTTGGCAGAACTGCAAAATAGAAAAATGGCCGGGTGCTGTGGTGGGCACCTGTGGTCCCAGCTACTTGGGAGGATGAGGCAAGAGAATAGCCTAAGCCCAGGAGTTGGAGGTTGCTGTGAGCTGTGTGACACCACGGCACTCAACCGAGGGTAATAAAGTGAGACTCTGTCTCTACAAAAATAAAAAAATAAAAAATAAATAAAAAGATAAGACAAAGGAGCGGCACCTGTGGCTCAGTGAGTAGGGAGCCAGCCCCATATACCGAGAGTGGCAAGTTCGAACCTGGTCCTGGCCAAACTGCAACAAAAAAATAGCCGGGTATTGTGGCGGGCGCCTGTAGTCCCAGCTACTTGAGAAGGCGAGGCAAGAAAATCCGCTTAAGCCCAAGAGCTGGAGGTTGTTGTGGGCTGTGATGCCACGGCACTCTACCGAGGGCGATAAAGTGAGACTCTGTCTCTAAAAAAAAAAAAAAGATGGACACCTCCCCTAACCGAGACTATATCAGATGCCCTTGTCTCTCTCTCTCTTTTCTCTCCCATCCCCCGTGTGTGTCTCTTCTCCTCTTCTTCGCCTCCTCCTCTCTTCTCTTCCCCCGTTTCTCTCTCTCTCTCCCCTCCTCCTTAATGCTGCTCTGCAGCTTCCCCCACCAATAAAGACCTTTCGTACAAAAAAAAAAAAAGATAAGACAAAGATAAATGTAAATGAAATCCTACTATACTCTTCACATACTCCACGGGATCATCACTCTACCCTCCTGGGTTACATTTCTCCCTACCCCACTTTGGGACTCCTGGCCTAAACCCTTGCAAGAGTCATACCACTGTCCTCCTGTCTCAGTTTCCTCCCTGCCAGATCCTTTCTGCATATTGTGTTCTTGTTAAAACTGTAATCTGGCTGTGTTAAACTACTGCTTTAAACCTTTCAATGGTATCTCACCACCTGTAGGGTAAAGTCAAACTCAATGTCACATAAATGACCCTTGATAGTCTTCCCCTCACTCAAGTCCCCCATAGCACCTCCTGCCCCTCAGCCCACCCTCCAGCAACTTGGACAGGTTGTCTACTGAGTTCTACACATAATCTTGGCTTTGCCAGTGCTGGACTGTCTACTGAAAATGCTATTTTCCAGTCCTACACCCTCTTTCCTGGTAAATTCCTGTTCACTTTGTAAGATTTATCTTTTCTAGCAAACCTTCTCTGACTAGCCCCAGTTTGAGATACGTACCCCTTTCTGCACACCCATGATATTCTCCACACACCTCTGTCATCAGCCGTGCTCTGCTGGAGTATAGTCGTTTGCATAGCTCTTTCCCCAACTCTTGAGTCAGTGTTTCATGAAAGCAAAGCTTCTGTGCTTCATAAGGCTTTCATCTCTAGCACCCACACAGTACCCAGCATGCAGTAGGTGCTCAATAAATGTTAAATGAATGAAGGAATGGGCCATCCTCACTGAAGAAAAATGGAAAATGCTGCACAGTAAAGAAGGCAAAACTAAACCTTGTGCAATTCTCCAAAAATGCCAGTTAGCATTTTGTGCATTTCCTTTTAGTATTTTTTTCACCTCATGGTATGAGCCAAATATACATCTATCAGTTATGCATATGAAGTTTTCATCATGGAGCGCATACTGATGATACAATTTTGCAGCTTTTATTTTTTCCTTTACTTGTGGTTAGGTTGTGATGAGACATGGTTTTGCTAGCCGGTATGGGCAGCAAGTGATTCCAGTGATAGAGAAAGAGTGAAGGGGGAGGAAGGAGGATCTATAGGCGATTACAGCCATGTCCAATAAGCACATGATAGCATTTGGTGTGAGTTCTGTGTGACTGTGGACAAGTCATTGCCCCCTCTTCAGGCATCAGACTCTGGTTGGGAAAACAAGAACTTTAGATGACATAAGTTTCCCAAAGTATGGAACATATTTCATAGGAAACTTATAAGATGGTTTTAGGTGGTACACAGATGGACATTTTTAGTTTTAACAGTATCTAATGTAATGTATTTATTCCAGTGCGAATTAGAAAAACAACGTGACTAGCTTACTAACTCCATGACTTGACAGATCTTGCTGCCTAGGACAAAGCTAAAGTAAATATTTACGTAAAAGAAACTGTAGATTTAAGACAAATCATCAGCAAATTTAAAAAACAAATGATAGAGGGAGGGTAAAAGGCAGGAGCACACCTATGGAACATATGGTAAGGGTACGAGTCAAATCTATCAAGTGTAGCACATAAATGTCTTAACACAATAATTCAGTAAATGAGGTGAGAGCTATGTTGATTGGTCTGATGTAACCACGTCAGGCTATATAAAAAAAAAAAAAAAACACATTGTACTCCACATATGCATAAAAAATATATTCATGATCTATGTGTATATGACTTAATAAAAAAAGAATAAAAAAATAAAAAACAAATATGGCCAAAATCGGGGCCCTTTGTGAGAAAAACAGGCAGAGAAATGCTGGTGGTTCCTTCCAGTTCAAAGATGCCATACTTGTCTGATTCCTCTGTACTACCAATATAGAAAATGATTTTTAGACCTGCCTACTCAAAAAAGGATTTAAGGAGCCTTCGCTGCACACATAATGCCTGCCACATGATGGGTATCAGATAAGGTCTGTTGAATTGAAATTCAGAAAAAGTTTACATAGACTCAGGAGGATCAGATGGAACATGCCACGTCTGTGCTGCCCAGTCAGCACTCTGCTGCACTCATCTGTAATGCTGACAGACAGAATTCTGTCTTATTCATTAATTGTTGAACTCATGGCTTTCTAGACTGCTAAAGCAGACAGAAAATATAACCATTATCTAGCTCAAATGCCTCATGGTTTAATTGAAGACTCTGAGGTCCTGAAAATCAGAGCTGGTGGCAGAGGCACCTATTTTGTGAATACCATGGGCCAGATAACCTGAAAATCACCCCTATCCATGCTAGATATGATAAATAACTGTGTCCACAAGAAAGTCAGGGAGTCCTCAATGAAGATGATCCCCAAACCAGACTGTGTGAGCTATGCTGGGATTGACCCAGAGGAGTTAAGGGCCTCATGGGCTAAATTTTTTTTTTTCTGAGCCAGAGCCTCAAGCTGTCACTCTGGATAGAGTGCTGTTGCATCACGGCTCACAGCAACCTCCAATTCCTGGGTTCAAGCGAGTCTCCTGCCTCCGCCTCCCAAGTAGCTGGGACTACAGGCACCCACCACAACGCCCGGCCATTTTTTGGTTGCAGCCGTCATTGTTGTTTGGCGGGCCTGGGCTGGATTCGAACCCGCCAGCTCAGGTGTAGGTGGCTGGCGCCTTAGCCCGTTGAGCCACAGGCGCCGAGCCCTCATGGGCTAAATTTTTAAAGCCTGCAAGGACAGATGAAACTTTCTCAGTTCAAGTGAGGCAGGGGTGAGACCCCTGCACGAAGCTGGGGCCTCTAGAAGCATAGTAGAGACTAATCTGACCATTAATTAGCATCAGGAGGTGACATGGAAGCTTGTCTTAACTTGGACTCCAGGCCCAAATTATATATCCCTTAAGAATTAGTAATCCCATGCTTGCCCCTTGTAGGTTTTGGTGAGTCCCTTAGCCTCTTTGGCTCCAGTTTCCATGTTTGTGAAACAGAGTGGTTGTGAAAATTAAATGAGTTAACCCAAAGTAAAGTTCTTGTGTTAAGTTCTAAGTCAGAGTTAGAGAGTGTTATTTATCATGTGAGAAATTAGGAGTTAATGAAACTTTTAACGTGGAGACTGCGCAATGCTGGTAAATGTTTAACAATCAGCTCTCCGGGAGGTGGGAGGAAACGCTGATTTGTGGTGTTTGCTGATTTCTGTGGTGTAAATTGTAGTTGCCCCTATGGCCCTGGTCTCCATCGCAGCAGAAAGGAACCAGAGGAGAGGCAGATTAGAAGTATAAGCTTGTAGGAGGCGGGCTAACCTTGATTGCAGGGTAGCCCTGAGCACCTCCATAGTAGCCTTTTATTGAGACAGCACAAGAGAGGTGAGGGGAGTATTAGACAATGACTATGTGCTCAAGGCTGACCTTGGGCTCGGGTTCTCTCGGCAAGGAGCACCTGCAGACGAATTGGCCGAGGGCCGGTCCCCCAGCTGCAAATCATCTTGCTCAGAGGTCGTGTGGCTCCTGGCGTCCTCTACAAAAAATACTTCTATGAAGGCTAATTTCAAACTGTCAACCCGATGTCACTAAACATGGAGTTAGAAAGAGATGCACACAGTCAGCTTTTGTGAGCAGGCAGAAGCTGGCTTTGCCATAATGCTGAGACTAACAGGGCTGGCGTGTGTAGCCTGTGCTAACCTCTGGGTGTTTTCTTAAGTTGATCTCTATGGATCAATGTCAACTTTGTCCTCGTCAATATAATCTAGCCACAAGAATATTCTGATTTGTTAGTGATTTATGGGCCTACTTCCTTAGGTAAGTTCAGGCAAGTCAATTGAAGTTTAACATATCCCTCCCTTGCTGTGGTCTCAGAAGGAAATAAACCAGTGGGTGCTAGCCCAACCCAGCCTAGCCCCACTTTCCCCACCCTCACGTGCCATGATGGAGGCAGCAGCATGAAGCCAAGGACCCTGATCACAGTCTGAGGCAGCCTCTAATCTACTTCCTGTTTCTACAGATTTGCCTGACCTGCTGCCCTTGACATCTCATATAAGTGGAGTCACACACATATTAGCAACCATTTATCAGTTGATGGACATTTGGATTATTTCTACTTTTAAACTATTATGAATAAATGCTGCTATGTATATTCTCATACACATTTTTATATAGACATATATTTTCATTTCTCTTAGGTTTACCTAGGAGTGGAGTTGCCGAGCTTATGGTAACTGTCCGTTAAACATTTTGAGGAGCTGCCAGACTGTTTCCCATAGTGGTTGCTCCAGTTTACATTCCCACCAGCCATGTATTAGAAACTTTGTTCTCATATCTCCATATCCTCATCAATACTTATTAATCTTGGGTGGCGCCTGTGGCTCAAGGGAGTAGGGCGCTGGCCCCATATGCTGGAGGTGGTGGATTCAAACCCAGCCCCGGCCAAAACCGCAAAAAAAAAAAATACTTATTAATCTTTTTATTGTAGCCATTCTAGTGGGTATAAGTGGTCTATCTCATTGTGGTTTTGATTTATATTTCTCTGATGGTTAATGATCATATATGTGATTTAAATTTTTCAATAGCCTGATTATAAGAAGTAAAAAGACTGGTGGCGCCTGTGGCTCAATGAGTAGGGTGCTGGTCCCATACACTAAGGGTGGCAGGTTCAAACCTGGCCCCGACCAAACTGCAACAAAAAATAGCCGGGCTTTGTGGCAGGTGCCTGTGGTCCCAGCTACTCAGGAGGCTGAGGCAAGAGAATCACCTAAGCCCAAGAGCTGGAGGTTGCTGTGAGCTGTGACGCTACAGCACTCTACCGAGGGTGACAAAGTGAGACTTTGTCTCTAAAAAAAAAAAAAAGAAAGAAAGAAAAGAAAAAGACACAGGTGAAATGAATTTTAATAATCTATTTTATTGGAATTAGTATATCTAAAGTATTATCATTTCAACACGCTATCAATATAAATTATTTAGATATTTTACATTCTTTTGTTCTAAGTCTTTGAATTCTGGTGTGTATTTTATACTCACAGCCCATCTCTAGTCAGACTGGCCATACTTCTGCTACTTGGTAGCCACAAATGGCTCATGGTTGCTGCATGGGACAGCACAGGTGTAAGGGAAGGAAGTTGTGGAAAGGCAACAGAGGCGGGGAGAGTGTGGGAAAGGCAGAGAGGTAGGACAAGACCCCATGAGCTCAGGGAGTGGAAAGAGGACTGGAAGCAAGGCTGGGGCAGGGAGGGGTGGTATGAGAACCACAGCTTCTGTGCCTGCCCCCAGTGATGAAGAAACGTGCCAGAAGTTCCTCAAGGAGAACAACTGGAATGTCTTTCGGAAGGACCTGTTGCGGCTGCTGATGGAACCTCGCCAGAGTCTACCATTCACCCCAATCCAGCCCAAGAAGAAAGGGATCTATGACCCTCAGTCTCTGATCCTGGATTTGTGTAGAATCAACAAGGAGACTAAACGTCCCCATCCTGTTTTCATGGCTCCCCGGAAATTCCTCCCCCCACTGAGGATTGTCCAGGCCATCACAGCACCCAGGTACAAAATCCAGGAACTCCTGCCTCAGTATAAAAATGCTGGGGTCCTTATTTAGAACTGATAAAGGATGTTGGGACTAACTTCTATGTCTGCTGAATGACTACCAGGGCAGTTGTGGGACTTGGAGGAGTGGGGCCTGGAGAGCTGAGCTGTGGGTCCAGAGCAGTGTTTAGGGACAGCAACTGGGACACAGCCTCCCTTGACACTTGCATGCCAGTCTGAGTGACAGATGGTCAAGAGACCAGTTGTGGATGGGTTAATCGCTAGGGATGGTCTCAGGATGGGAGGCTATTTTATTTTATTTTATTTTATTGAGACAGAGTCTCACTTGGTCACCCTGGGTAGAGTGCCATGAGTCATACCTCACAGCAACCTCAATCTCTTGGGACCAAGTGATCCTCTTGCCTCAGCCTCCCAAGTAGCTGGGACTCTGGGTGTGCAGCACTATGCCAAATTTTTTTTTTATTATTTTTAGTAGAGACAGGGTCTTGCTCTTGATCAGGCTGGTTTTGAGCTCCTGATCTCAAGCAATCCACCTGCCTTGGACTCCCATTAGGCTAAGATTACAAGCATGAGCCACTGTGCCTGGCAGACTTTTTTTGGAGGAGGCTGAGTCTTGCTCTATTGCCCAGACTAGAGTGTCATGGCCTCAGCCTAGCTCAGAGCAACCTCAAACTCCCGGGTTCAAACAGTCCTCCTGCCTCAGCCTCCCAAGTAGCTGGGTCTACAGGCATATGCCAACACACCCGGATAATTTCTCTATTTTTAGTAGAGATGGGGTCTCTCTTTGCTCAGCTTGGTCTTGAACTCTAGACCTCAATTGATCCTCCTTTTTTAGCTTCCCAGAATTCTAGGATTACAGGCTGTCAAGGTAAGGTGGGCAGGTCTTACCTGGTGAGCTGAGTAAGAGGTAGGGTGAGGGAGTAGTTAGTGGTCAGATCAAAGTGGTCAAGATGAGGGTTGCAAACACAAATGCTTTCCAAGGCCAGACAGGTCATCTGAAAGAGCATAGCAGCAGGGCTGGGAAGGTGGGGACACTGGAGACCTGATGTGTACATTACCCAGCCAGAGGAACAACTGCTCCTTAGCCCTAGTCAGTTAATGCCAGAAAATGATGCAGGCCTTATATTGCCAATCTATAGATTTGTTAAAGAGAGTCAAGAAATCCAATATTTAGATGATTCTTTCTGGTTTTTAAACATGAGCAACTAATTCAAATTCTTTTAGAATAGTATCAGACAAACACAACACATACTTTGGCTGTGTTGGGCCTGCAGGCTGTGGCCTGGCCTCTGTCAGACTGGTGAGGCATGGCCAGTGAGTGGAATAAGGGTGTGTGTCACTGCGCAGGAACGGTACAAGGAGCCAGAGAGCTGCAGACAGGGCAGCATGACAGGAGCAGATGTCCTTGTTCAGGAGCAGGAGCAAGCCACTGTGTCAGAGGGGGCAGGCCAGAGGCACAGACGCAGAAGGGTGGGAGCAAAAGAGGGCACCTCTGTCTTTCTGGGGAGGGTCCTTAATCTGGGACTGCCTATCACTGGCCTGGGCCTAGAACTCAGGATTCTTGTCTCCAAACAGCCCTGGATACAATATCCCCATTCCCTTAGGAAACCACACAGGTTGGTGTGAGAGAGGTGATGGGCCTGTAGAGGCCATGGTGGCAGCTTGGGAGCCTAGGCCCCCTCCACACCCCCAACCCTGGCAGGGAGTGGGCTCTGAGGAACACCTGAGCACTGAGCTGGGATCTGGGAGCTCCGCCAAGCCTGGCTCTCTTTCTACATCACTGGACTCCCTCAAGCACTTCAAATCCTCAGTTTGCCCAGTAGTGAAATGAGCACATTGGCCAAGATCAATGGTTTTCATGAACGAAGGGTGAGTACAATTTAAAAAGCATTTTCAACATTATAATTTTTCTTGTTGAATTTAAAATAAAACCGTTTTTATGATGCACACTGAAAAAGGAGGTAGTATGACATTTTTCTCTCAGAAAGTGGATGTGGATATTAAAGGGTAAGAGGCAGTGGACTTAAAATCTTGACTTTCCTGATAGCTCTTCAGAACCAAGGAGTCAGGGATGGCTGCAACAGTCCCAGAAAGGCTGACTGTGACCTACAAGGACAAGGGGTCACTCTCCTGGGACCAGGTAAGTTGAAGGTATCTGACTATTTAGGGATCTTTTTGCACTTGGGGTTGTGGCTCCAAGAGGATGGTGTGGACTTCTTGTTAATTCACTTGAGATTTACTTATCAAGCACTTGGTCTGTAGCAGAGTCAAAGAAGGGTAAGGTGCAGTCCCTGTCACCTCTTATTTTCTAGGGGAAGGGTTAGCAGACTCCTTCTATAAGGGGGCAGAGAGTAAATATTTTAGGTTTTATAGGCCATATTGCATCTGTTAAAACTACTCAGAAAAGCAGCTGTGGAAAATATGTCAACAAATGATGTGACTGTGTTCCAATAAAACTTTATTTACAAAATGTGTATCAGGCCAGATTTGACCTGTAGGCCTCAGTTTGCTGACCCCTGCTCTAGGTAATAGGGAGCCCTTGAAGATTCTTGAGCAGACATGGCAGGTCCAAAAGAAGGGAGAGGAGCTGACATATATTGAGCACTTATATGACATTCACCTGGCTGAGCATCTGCTATGCAGTGACCTGTTAGGTTCTGCCACTTAATGACTGTTGAGTATTAAAAGAAGTAATATGTGTATGATAAGGTGAAATATTTGCTCACTGAAATCCCTGGGTCTTGCTTCCTGGGAAGTGAACAAAAGCTTCTAGAACAATAGGCAGAGCAGGTTTTCTAGGAGAGAAATGGGTGAAGGGTGAAAAAGTAGCCTAGAAGAACAATGAGGGGGTGAGGGCACTGTGCAGGGAAAGAGAGAGAGAGAGAGAGAGAGATAGGGAGAGAGACTGGGCTGCGCTCTGGAGGTCTGAGGGGAGCAGAGCAAAAGCAAAACTTTTCTGAAGCCATGATGTAACAGATGAACCTGAGAACAAGAAGTGCCTAAAGAGGACTTCCAGGAGCTTTTCTGTGCATCAAGAACATATCTTCCTTGGCATTTGTTTGAGAAACCAAGTGAACATTGAAATAGCCCTTAATGACAATAGTCTGCAAGTATTGCCATCTCTGGGTTGGGTCAGTAACTAGGCAGGAAAGGGCAGCCAAGGCCCCAGTAATATTTAGGTTATGCATGTAAAGTCCTTGGCACATAGTAAGTGCTCAATACACATGAGATGTTATTAGTATCTTTTGGGCCAAGGTCAACTTGATCATCCTGATACTCTTTCTCCCTTCAAGGGAGTAGGAAACTGAGACTTTGGAAGATTGAATTCTTAAAGTGATACAGGCCATCCTGAGCAATTTGGAATGGGGGGTCCTGGCTGACTCCTCACCCAAGCCCCTACTATTCCCTAAGTGAAGGGGCTATTGGGAGCATTAAGGGACCTTGGGGGGGTGGGGCACAGAGGCAGGGCACTAGACTGTTAGCAAGCACTGTGCAGGGAGGGTGCTGTTTAGAAGAATAATGGATGGGACAGTGTGGGGAGAGCTTGTGGGGGCTAATGAGTGTGTGAGACCCTCCCAGATTCTAGGCTGCGAGCTTCAGAATGAGCTCTGGGTCTCAAGGCTGCTCCAAACCCCCACAAACATGTACACCCTGCAGCACAGGACAGGTGTCACTTGCAGGCAGGGGTGGACTAATTAGCGTTTGTCTGGGAGAGAAGGAGAGAAGTTCACTCAGGAGCAGTAAATATGACACCCTGGCACCACAAGTATTGGTGGGAGGTATGTTTTCAGGGCTACATAAGTCCTCACCGCTACCTAGGCACAGAGCCACGGGGCCAGGAAACCCACAGTGATCCACCATGCATAAGGAGACAGGAGAAGGGCCTGGGCTTGGGTGCGGAGTGCCCAGTGTGTGCCAGGCATTATGTGAGACACCTGGCGACTAGCTAGGTGGCACTGTCCATTTGACAGATAAGGAACCTGAAGCCCAGAGAGGCAAGCACCTTGTCTAAGCTCACTCAGTCACCAGATGGTTATCCCAGGAAATCTGTGGAAATTCAGGAAAGCTGCACCCCATCACCCTCCTAGCTAAGCAGCATTGTAGTGCACATACTGTTACACCATCGTTATGCAACTGTCTCAGAAAGAAACTACACACAACCCTGAACACGCTGGGAGAGAATACAACTGCCCCTGGAATGATTTTCCATATATAAATAAGCATAGTGATCCTTGAAGAGGCATACCCAAGCCACCAAAGCCAAAAATATAGCCCCTATCTCTAAAAGCTTCTGTTTGGGGAAATAAAACTACCCCCTCCCCTTGTTTTGAGACAGGGTCTCTCTCACCCTGGCTAGAGTGCAGTGGTGCGATCGTAGCTCACTCCAACCTTGAACTCATGGGCTTAAGAGATTCTCCTGTCTCAGCCTCCCAAGTAGCTGGGACTAAAGGCAGGTGCCGCCATGCCCAGATAACTTTTCTATTGTTACTCGAGACAGGGGTCTCACTCTTGCAAAGGCTGGTCTTGAACTCCTGAGCTCAAGCAATCCTCCCGCCTTGACATCTCAAAGGGCTGGGATTACAGGCATGAGACACTGCATCTAGCCACACGTTCTTCTTTTATATGTGCCTCCTACTTAATTGTTGTGCTCTTCTTTTCTTTGTAGGTACCTTAAATTAGGGGTCTGCCTGTCTCTATTCATCTCCATATAGACCTTTCCATCTCAGATCCCTTCTGACACCACAAAGTTGGTACCTGGAGCGGCTGCGGGTGAGACCTATTCTAACCCCTTGCTCCTTTATGGAAGACTGGTCTCATGGAGGAAGGCGGCGACTCAGGGCCTGTGAGCTGTAACAAAACTGGTTATCTATAATGTTAATGGTTAGAAACTGAGACCATAGCTTTTCCTGAGAGCAGATTTTTATCTTGAAATAGATACTGTCAGGAAGTCCTTCTTGTCATAACTTAAAAACTTGTGCTACTGTAAAAGACTTTTTTTCTTTTTGGGTAAGGCAGAGATGGGGAAGAATTGCTCATCACTCTTTTGGAAGCCTCTTCCCAATTAAAGCAGTCCCTTTCTTCTTTCCTTTCATCTGATTTTACTGATATCACAGAAACACAGGTGACAGTTATGGGCTGAAGTTCTAGACTTAGGCTGCTGTGCCCCAGAGCAGCTGCGTGACATTATGCAAGTGACTTCTCTTTACCTCAGTTTCCTCATCTGTTCTATGGGAATGATAAAAGCATCTGTTTCATAAAGTCATGAAGATTAAATTTGGTAGTCCATGTAAAGCACTAAATTCAGAGTTTGACTCTCATAAAGCAGATGCTTGGGTGGGAGGAAAGGAGGGCTGAGGGGACAAAATGGTACAGCTGTTAATAGCTTGTCAGTGAGTCCTGCAGACGGACAGGGAGGGCAGCCCTGGCATCAGAGATGAAATTAAAGCACCCTTGGTGTGGGTATTTCTCGGTCTAACAGATGACAGCTAGGGTACGTGCACATACAAAAAGCTCTCACCAGTGAATCATTCTGCATTTGCACATTGCTGTGTGATTGTTTACTTCCTCATCAACTTTGACGATTACCAGCCCTAGGGGTCCTCCCTCCTCTTTCTCCTCCTCCTCCTCAAGAGAAGAGCCTCAGAGCCCACTGACTGCCCACCTCCTCCTCTCCCTTCACAGCAAAGCTGTCTCTGTTCCTCCTCACTTGGTCCCTCAGCCTCCAGGCTCCTGGGCATCTCCCCGAGACAGGGAGGCCTATGGGAGCTGGCAAGACTGAACCTACAATCTACAGGAATCCAACCAGCAGATATATTCTGGGGAGGAGAGCTAGCTGCTCAGGGTTTGGAAATACAGGACCAGCCAAACAAAGTCCCTAGCGTCAAGGAGCTTAAATTCTGGATTGATGGTGAAGGGACAAGAAATGCCCAAGAAAAATGAGGGTAGGCTCGGCGCCTGTGGCTCAACGGGCTAAGGCACCAGCCACGTACACCTGAGCTGGCGGGTTCGAATCCAGCCTGGACCCGCCAAACAACAATGACGGCTGCAACCAAAAAATGGCCGGGCGTTGTGGTGGGCGCCTGTAGTCCCAGCTACTTGGGAGGCAGAGGCAGGAGACT
>CAUYRH010106916.1:0-21716 GCA_963574655.1 Perodicticus potto
AAAAAAAATTCAGTGTTTTTAGTTAAAAAAAAAAAAAAAAAAAAACAGACAAAGAAGAAGAATGGAAGAAAGAAAAAAAAAGAGGAGAGGAAAAGAGGGGGAGGAGAAGAGTGCAGGGGGGAGAAAGAGAAGGGAGGGAGAAAGACCATCCTGCTTGTTACCCTCCCCCTGCAGATAACTGCAGGAAAAATTCAACTTCTCTCCCTCCCTTTCAACCAGAGAAAAAGAAGCTGTAATGAGGTTATTTATTCCCCTCAAGAAGCACTGTGGTAATAAGTCCCTTAGCTGACTGCTCTGGGTCTGTGCTTCCTCACAAACGTATGGAATGCCCAAACCCAGCGATCAGTACCGCTAATTGAAATGCCAACTGGAAGTTCACTACATGACTGCCGCTGGGGTCACAGTCATTACGAGCGATTAAATGTTATGTGAAAAGATCCACGAAGAGACACAGTTTTAGTGATATGCTTTAACCCTACACCCCACTGTGGGAAAAGACAAAGAAAGATGAAGGCTGGATAGGAAAGCTGGGTTGGAACCAAGACAGGGTCTGGCCTTGGGGCTTCGCAGGGAATCTCAGACAGACGGCAGCAGGGAGGACTAGAGCTAACTCTCGGGAAGCAGACGGCAAGAACCTGCATAGACTTGATTTTCTTTACTGAACCTCTTGATCAGGATGGCATAGCAGGCCCGGGAATTGGAGCTGGATGCCAAGCATGACTTCAGTTCTTTTTTCTCACCTATGAAAGAAAGATAATCGTATCTATATCTTTGAATTGCCAGAAAAATTAAATACGTGAGTAATATAAATGCCCGGATGAATGCTGCCATACAACAGCATTACTCAAGAGTTAGATATTTCTACCATCAGCTGGCCAATGACAAATCAATAAATCTTTATTGGGTATTTATCATACCTAGGAGCTCTTAAAGGGGTGCAAAGATGAAACATGACCCCGTTTCTGACCTTAATAGGCTCTCAAATTGAGATCAGGGAAGCAGCATTTGTGTAACACATAATCAGGTTCTAGGGTTTGTGCTAAATATTCTACATAAGTAAGAACCTTCTGTCCCAAGGCTCCAGGATCACACCACAGCACCCAGAAGCTGTGTTTCAAAGCCTGCCATGTCTGTCTCTCAAAGCCATGTCACTTTCCTACACAGCTCAGCCTCCTATGACAGAAACGTGTAAAATGTTCAGAACCAAAGGGCACAGGACCAAGAGCCCACAGTAAACAGGGTGTTCCAAGGCGGCACATGTTCCCCAGCCCAGTGAAAGCCCCACACGTTAGGAGGAAGAGGGGTCATGCTGGGTTGGGGGTCATTCCTGAATTTGTGTCCTTGGGCTGCAATAACAAGTCACCACAACTCTAGAGCTCAGAAACAACAGAAATGTATTCTGTCTGAGTGCTGAAAGTGAGAAGTCCTGAGTCATGTTGGCAGCAGGTCTGCCCTCCCTCGGGCAGTCTGTCTTCCAGTGACCCTCAGCATCCTTGGCAGCATCACTCCAATCTCTCCTCCATGGTCAAGTCACTGTCTGTGTATCTCTGTGTCTTCTCTTCTGACTCTTATACCTTGTAAGAACCTTGCCTTTGGATTTAGACTGCAGTCAGGTAATGGAAGATGATTTCATCCCAACATTCTCAATGTAATTTTATCTGCAAAGACTCTTTTCCCACATAAGGTAACATTCACAGGGTCTGGGTATTGGGATGTGGATATATTTGGGGTGGGGACTGTAGCATAGAGCATAGGTTTAAAAGTGCTAGGCATTAGGGATGAAGTGAACTGGGAAAAAACCAAGTACTAGCCCTGAGTACTAAAAACAACACTCACTAGACTCGGCCTACTGTCTCAGCCCTAAGCCATATTTAGCAGTGATAAGAAAAAGGCAAGATAGAATTGCAGTAAACAATGTATTAAGAGCTAAATCACACAGCTAAAGAAAAACGGCTTGTTTTCTAACCTTGACTCTCTCTTTGAAGCTTGCCACTGTGCTGTATTTTGTCATGCCCGAGATTTCAATAAAGGCCTGTGAGGATCATTAGGAGGGGCTGCTTCCTTGTCTTTCTCTGCTTGTTTGGTGTTGGCCTCCTGGGGTCCCTCAGTTCAAAACAAATAGACTTAGTAGGTGTTATTATTTTGCATCCAGTAGCACAACAGGAGACACGATTCATCCCACTGCAACACCCTACCTTCCACCTGCCTATGTCTGGGCCTTCCCCTCACCAGTGCTTCCCTCTCTCTCTTGCCTTGTCAGTCTCTCTCTCTCTCATCAGTCTGCCCATATCCAAGAGCAAGGTTTGCTTTCTTTAAAATCCACTTCTGCACCTTCTCTTCATTCTGTAAACACTAAACCTCCTGAAAAAGTTGTCTTGAGAGCAGCTCCAGCTTCCTCGCCCCTACTTGTATCTGATAAGATCCAATGGCACCTGACTTCCTCATCGCTGCTGGCCTGGCTGCCCTCTCCTGGGTCCAGTGGTCTGTTCCCACAGCTGGTTCCCACAAGTCCTCACTTTGCTCTCTGCCCCCTCCTCTACCCAGCCCCAGCCATACCAGCCTTCCTGCCAACCCCAAGGATCTCTCCTTGTCTCAGAGATTGCTGTTCTCTCTGCCTAGAATATCTCTCACCCTGAATTCATCAGGGTTCTCCAAAGAAATGGAACCAATCCGGTATGGGAATATATAGAAAAAGATTTACTTAGGGAACTGGTTCATGTAATCATGGAGGCTGACAAGTTCAGAATCTGGCAGACTAGAGAACCAAGAAAGCCAGCATCTTCCCCTCTCTTCCTTGAGGGGGGTCAGTCTTTTTTGTTCTTTTTAGCCAGGTCTTCAACTTACTAGAAGAGGTTCAACCACACCATGGAGGGCAATCTGCTTTACTCAAAGTTCTCCAATTTAAATGTGAATCTCATCTACAGAAACATCCAGAAAGTTTCCCACGTGTCTTGGCACTGTGGCCAAGGCCCTTGACTGAAACTGTCATTTGTCGGTGGAGGGAACTGAGGCTTAGGGGCTACTTAGTCCTAGGTCACATAGCTTATAAACTTCCAGAAGTCACACTCAGATCTACACAGCTGCAGTCTGCGTTCTCACTAGACTGGAAGTCTTCAAGGTTAGAAATCACTTTTTACGACTATTTAGAGCTCATGGTGCCCAGCACAGCTGAGCACACAGTAGGTGCTTGGTGACTGGTGAGCACCTAAGGAACCCTACCCTGCCTGCCAAGCCCTGTCAATGGGAAAAGGGTTAACAGTGCTGGTGGAGAAAGGTTGGCTTTGGGCAACCTCTTTTAAATAATGAGCCTCTGGTATTCTTGCTAATGACATTCTCTCCCTGCTTCAGGTTTTACTCACAGGAGTAATGAATTAATTAGTGAATATGGGTGAGATGCTCTTTGAAGTCATAGAAAGCCCAGAATACAAATGCTAAGAAAAGGGACCAAACAGACTGAATCAGATACCCTGTGAGAGCTGAACAGCTCGGTGGGGCTAAACCACCAGCTCTCTGGAGACAAGTGCAGACAGAACAAAGAAAAGGAAGAAGAGGCACCTGATGGCACCATGAACACAGCCAGACACCCAGGCCAGCCTTCAGGGGCTCCCTGTCCCCTCCCAGAGGCCTGGCAGACAGTTTATTTGGTCTGCTCACTCCCATGGACTGAGAGTGGCCACCTGGGTAGCTGTGGCCATAAGAAAGAGCCTCGTGTTATCAGAATCTGCAGGAGTGTTGTGTTGGTTTAACTAATGCTACAAAATCACTACATAACCAGCCACCCCAGGATCCAGGGGTTAACAACAACCATCACCCATTCCCACAGTCTGCCGGTCCTGTGAGAATGGTGGAGGACAGTGGAGCTTGGTTGGAGCAACTTGGCTCTGCTGCATGTCTCTCCCTCCCCCAGGAGGTCAGCCACTAGCTCACGTGTGTTCTGCCTGTGGTCATGACAAGGGGACAAACCCACACACTCAGCTGCACCCCATCTATGCTCATCTGCTAACATACTGTTGCCCAAACCGAGTTACACAAATGAGAAGAGCCCAGAGAAAAAAAGCGAGGAAGTGGGCTGACCGCAGTGGAGGGGCACTGCAAAATTACCTTTAAAAGGGCTGGATACAGCAGGAAGTGTCGGTTTAAGACTTGGGGGCATTAATGCAATCAAACATAGGGAAGGAGCAGGAAGAGGAGCAGCTCCTTGCTCTGCTGCTTCTCCAAGGCAACCACTGGAGCTGGACAGCGGCCCCCTGAGTGAGACATGAGCTCTCCGATTCATCAGTCCCAACCAGGCCTGCTTCCCTCACATCCATCTATCTGTCTAGCTTGGGAGAATCAGAGGCCGAAACCACCATCATAAAATACACTTAACATTGCAGGTAGCTTACATACATAACACCCCCTACACCGAGGAATCTGCCACCTAGAAAAAGAAGTATTGCTAATTCAGTTGCCCTGAGAGATAAATAGCTAAATAATCCTGTGGCCCTCGCTTAAACAGACTAAGCCTGGTGAAGTACAAGCATGAAACTGCTATTCCTTCTAATTGCTGCCTTCAGTGTTGCCATGATGAACGATCACCTTTTCCAGGCCTTAGTGACAGTCTGTAGTTTTTCAGTCACTTTTAAATATTAAAATGCAGCACAGTCCCCCTGAAGACACAGTGCCCTGTTACTCCGGTCTTCACACTGTCCCCTCATCTCATTTCTTGGTGTATCTTGGCTTGATGACTGCGGGAAAGGCTGTGTCCTTCTTCCTCTACTTCCGGCTTCTCCAGTGGAGGGATGGAGAAAAGAAGGAATTAGGGGGAAAGACTTTTTATTTACAGGGGTTCTTTAGGACACCTGTGAGCTCTGAGGTGGGTGCCCAATCGCTGTCTGTCTCCTGGGCACCTGCAGGAGGCCCTGAGGGGGGCTCCCCACTTCTCCATTCCTGACCTGAGAGAGGCTCCCTGGAATAACTCTCAGCTCCTCCTCATCCACACTCAGATGTCTCCCTGGCAACTCCCCCACCAACAGCCCTCTGGTCTGGGTACCAGCGACACAATATGGCAGGTGCCTTTGATCCCCATCCCTCATCTTCTAGGCCACTGTCATGGCGACAAGCTCTAGCATCTTGCTTCCACTGCACCAGACGTCTCTTGCTTTCTGCCTGGGCCTCTCACTTTGCGAGTTGTGTGTTGCAGTCTGCCAGACTGGAAGTGCAAGGGTATTAACACCTCCAGGCCACTACGTGACCAGTGAAAACCCACACACAGTTTTCCACGAGCCTGGTGAACAATTCCAAGACAGCATACACCAGGATCAAGACCCAGTTGCCCCCAGTTGTAACACAGTTGGCACAGCAGTAAGCAGCTCAAGAATGCACCCAGGGGACTGACTTGCCCTCCTCCCACCTCACTCTTCCCAGTCCTGCCGGCCCTGGTCTCTGGAACATTCAACAAGTTAATAAAATGAATATTTACTGTGGTCCTTGGTACATAATGGTTGGTAAGTTTTAAATATTATTCTAATATTCTGGCATAAAAGTGTGTCTCATTTTACCACAGAATTTTCAAAACATTGCCAGAAAATGTTAAATATATATAGTGTGCGTGTGAATGTTATTTATTATACATATAAGAAAGATATAAAATCTACATAGGTGGTGTGTACGCTGTCCACATGCTCAGGTGGTAGCCACTAGCCATAGGTATCTTTTAAGCATTTGTTGGTGCCATATGGTAAAATGATAATGTTTTGGGTGTATTGGGCTAAATAAAATATGTTATCAAAATTAATTTCATTTTTTACTTTATTAATATAAAATTTTTGTTAATTTTAACAGACACGTTACATTGTATCTGTATATTTTTTTAATTATATATGTAGCTCACATTATTATTGCACAACATTGCTTAATACGGGACCAAAAATAGAGTAAATCTTCAATAAAATCATTCTTTTGTTATTCAGAGTTATCTAATCCTACAAAGTAGGAGCTATTATCCCTTTTACATATAAAGAAACTCATGCTTAACACAGAAATTAAATAACCTGAGGGCAGCTGCTGTGCCAAGCAGTGGTGACAGAGCTGAGAGTCCCATCCCATCCCTGCATTTCCAGAACTTGTGCGCACTTGACTGTGACCTGTTTGCTTTTTTGAAGACATCAGAGTTCTGGCTCTCCTGAGTGATCCACAGCAAAACCCTGAAACCCAAAGCCCCAACATTTGTCCAAGTGGAGAGTGAGGACACTCAGGGTGTTTAACCATGGAAGTTTCCTCAGCTGGGATTGAGGGCTAAGTACACTCACAGGACAGGGGACCTGGAAGGTGGGGACAGCTCCTGAAGGGGTGGGAGGTCAATGTGTCCCAAGAACCAGTACCAGGAAAGACAGGCGCACTGGGACCTGATCACTGAGTGAGAAGTGTAATGGTCACAGCCGTTCACCCGCCTTTTGTCTCTCCTGGCAGCTCCATTCTAATCAATCCCATGTGTCTAAGAGAATTGCCATTGCCACTGAAGGGCAACAGTGGGGACTGCACCAGCAAGAGCCCCTGCCTTCAGCCTCCTGAGGAAAGACAGCAGAGAAAGCTGGGTGACACCTGAACCCTCAACCCACCAGAACCCAGGATGATGTGAGGACACCTGGCCAAAGTTTGAAGTCTGATCCTTCCAACTGGTGGTGGACAATCAGACCTGAGAGTTCAAATAGTGAGAAGTAGCTCCACAGGCAGAGGCTAGAAGGGACGTGGGGACATGGAGGTCTGGAGTAAGGAGAAGGAAATGGTCTTAGAAGACCTGCTCACACCCAAATGCTGTCTCTGCCAAGGCCCTCAGCCAGTTCAATCTTAGGCGTTTCCTGCACCAGCCATAGTCTTTGAAGACTAACCCTCACACCCCTGCCACCCCCATGCCTTGGCATGGACCAGGGGCTCCCAGCCTCCCTTCTGTGACCCTGAATTGAAGCTCATGGTGCTGGGACAATATGGACGGGTGCTTTAAGGCTTGAAAAGCACTGGAGCAGACTGCAGGGTGAGCTTCAGAGCTGGAAAGGTACAGTGCCAAAAAATAGTCAGGACCCTTAAGAAGACCCCTTGAACCAAAAGTTTGCATTCAAAGCATGTAAGGGAGGGCCACTGGGATCTCCCAGAACTTGAAGCACAGAGCGCTCTGTAATAACATAAAGGACTCAATAGCACCACCTTCTGGCAAAAAGAAAAACTATAAGCCGCAGAATTTGAAATTAACAGAAGCGTTGAGCAATTCAAAACAGAGGGGCATTCAGAAATCATTTCCTGGGTCAAGCCCCTCATTTTATAAAAAGGGAAACTGAGAGTGAGACCCTGAGAGGAGAGGATACTTGCAAAATATCAGCACTGAAGCTTGAATCTGAGAGTCCCAACTTGCCATGGAAGGTGTTCTGCATGAGGAAGCAGAAATGGAGCGTAAGGCCCCATGACTGCTTAGCTGCCGTGCAAGTAGCACACAACACAGATCAGCATTGTCCCCACTTCACGGAGGTGGCTGTTTGATCGGGGTTAGGTCTCAGGACTCCAGCCCGGCATGCTGGCTCAACAGCCAGTGTTCTTGACCCCAACATTGCTCTGCCTCCGGGAGAAATGAGAACCAAGATCTGGAAGATTTATTTTATAGGCACCTCATCCTCCTAAAGCCCCCCATCAAGAAGGGAAGGAGGCCTGGGGTGCTCCATAAAAGAACGAAGACTGGAGCAGCACAGTCCACACACATTGACCAGTTACAAAGAAAACCCTAATGACATCTGCAGCTTGTGTACATTTCGTGATTTTTCCAGACACCGCAGAGCTAGACTTTTGGGCTGTTGATGGCCAAACAGTATCTAATCTTTCTGGAACTCTGCCTAGGACAGAATTCCTCAAGGACCACCTGCACAGACCCCCACCTGGTGCTTCACTTAGCAATGAGGCAGGTCCTCTCCCGCACACAGGGGAAATGCTAGATGGGACTCTCCTCCCAGGACGATTGCTTCCTAAGCTGCTGCTGGTACTCAAGCAAAGGACTGTCCTTCAGTAAGCAAGTGTCGATGAAGGAATGACGTGATGCCCAGAGAGAGAGCACCCTGGCATCCCTTGTGTTACCTACAGTAGACCCCCAGTTGACCTCCCTCGTTCATGTCCCAGACTCCTGACTCCTAAAAAGTCAGTCACCCCTGGATTCTTCATTTATCACTCTGAGCTCATCCCTCCCATGACTTCCACTTCCATCTAACTGCAAAACCCCCAAACTCTACTCTCTAGCCTCATCCTCTCTGGAGGCTAGATTTAATGACGTCAGGACCCTTCTGCACCTGTTAGGGGTGCAGTACCTCAGCTTACTGGACAGCCTCACATACACCCCAGCAGTAAACAAGCTGGACTTTGTCTTGTTCACATATCAGCTGGTCTGGAACTAAATGTTTGCTGGCATCCAATCAACAGCTCAGTAAGGTCCAGATCAACATCAAGGCTGTTTTCTTGAATTTTTCTCCTGCTGATTGGTTCAAAGTCTTATGAATCTACCATGTATGGGGCAAGTAAGGAAGAAAGAAGAGACATTGCTTTTCATCCATTTCCATTTCATTAGGGAAAACAATTTGTCCTAGAGCAGCTGGTGGGTTCAGGACCCTGTGATGGGGCCAGCCCACACTGCAGGACACATCCCTCACAATCCAGGTGCTGTTAGCCAGGAGGATGTGGAGCCCTGGTATTGTCTCAGAGGTCAGCAATGTCTGCCCTGAAATCCGTAACTCTCGAGACCACACCGTCACCCTCAGCCCATCATGCGATTTGTTGCCCCTTCTGCACTGCCCATGCAGAAGTTCCTCTCGAATCAGTTCTCTCTTTCCTGTCCCCTCTGCCGGGATCTTAAGTTCAAGTGTTTTTTGCTCTTCATGTAATAACTTTCACAGTGTTGGAAAGTCCCTTCGTTATCTGGCTTCCATCTACCTCTCTCTCAGCACTCGTGTTTCCTGCCCTGCTCTTTGCAGGCACGCCCAGAGACAAACGCGCACGTGTTCGTTATCGGCTTCAGTGCTTCCCATACTGCTCCTCCCTCCTTGATCACAGCCTTCCCCAATCTGCCAGTCCCCAACCCATCCTGCCCTCAGCAAATCCCCACTCTCTCACTCCAGTATATTTGTTTCCATGTCAATCTTCAGGATGGCCAAGATGACCATTCCTCCGGAAAGACTTCCTTGACTCCTCCTGTACGTGAGGGGCCCTTTTCCTGTGCACTTGCAATGCTGACTATTATGCAGTTTCCATTTCCACCTGAACACTGAGGGCCCCAAGTCCCACTCCTCCACCGCCTGTTCTCTGGAGGGCTGGTCTTACTGGTCTCAGGAGAAACCCGTATCAATTAGGAATTGGTTCACTCACTTTATCAGAAGGCCTAATGTGCATCCCTGAACTACGCAAGCTGGGATTTAGCGTGCTCAAGTATCAGGTAATCTAGACGGAGGTGGATGCTGACATTAGGTCAATGGCTCGATAATTATGGCTGTTCTCCTGACTCCCTGAGAAAGTCCGATACTAATGCTGTCTTCCCGGCCCACTTCTGAATTAATTGAGAAATCAGACAAAAGAGTCAACTTATAGAGAACCAGTGCATCATCTTTTCACTGATTAAAAACAGATGCTGGGGAATGTGTAGCATAAATTAGAACAAGCACAGTTCCTAGTCCTGAGGCCCAGAATTCGACTTATCCGTTCAGCTTCACCGAGCTGTGGCAGGTCCCAGGCTACCCTACCTCTGCAGGGACAGAACAGGACACATGCCAGGGTGTTTCTCAAAGATTCTCGGAAATGTCACATGGAAGGGAATACCTGGGGTGGGAAGAAGCACTCCCCTCCACAGCCTGTTCATAACTTTACCTCTCACTACATTATTCTCAGGTTGTTTCTGGGTCTGTCCCCATCACACTGTGTGTTTTGTGTGACTTGCTCTGTGTCATTTCCGGAAGGATTACACAGACTTGCCCCTCTGCACATCTCATCCTCAACATGGCAATCAGAGTGGTCTTGCTAAAGTTCCATAGCTAATTGTGTCACTCCCTGCTCCCAGCTGTCAGGAGAAAAGGTCTTGCAACCCCATCTGGCCCAACCCTCCTCACCTACAGCCTCTCCCACCCTCACCTGCTGCGTTCCAGCCACCCCAGACTCCCTACCTTCCCTGGACATCCATGCTTTTCCTGCCTCCTCCTCCAGGCACCTGCTGCTCTCTGGGCCTGAACTAAGCATCCTTTTTATTCTGCCTTCCACATACTGTCAATCCTATTTCTCCTTTAAGACTAACCAAAGTTTTTCTTCTCTGGGAAGCCTTCTTCTGACACCTGTCCAGGGTCAGGAGTACATACTTGGGTCTTCAACAATTATCTGGAATTTAATAGGAGCTCAATAAAAGCCTGTAGATTGAAGGGATTGTTGAATGCATATGTGAGTGAAGGAATGAATGAATACACTTATCATCCCACCTAGGTTGTATATTTTCTTTCAGGCAGTAACTATGCTTATAACTTTTAGGGTATTCATTTGAATTGCCAATAATTATCTCTAAAATGTAACAAGAGATTTAATAAAAGCTTTCATAATGAAGGCATTGTTGCATGAATGTATGAATGAATGATGGAATCTGTCTACCCAAGTAGACTGTGGATTTCTAACAGGCAGGAGTCATGCCTTATACTCTTCCGTACCTCACCACAAACAGAAATGATGATAATGACCGCTACTAAATCAGCAGCCTTCTTGTCTCCCTCTCTTCCTTCCAGATGTACAGCACATCCGAGAAAGCTCTCCAGTCTCACAGAGCTGGTGAGAGAAATAAATGATAACGTGTCAGAACAACATTTTGCAAATATAAAACGTTCTCCAAATGGTTTCACCCCCGGGGCAGTCCCCGGCTTTGAAGGAAAGTAGCTGTCTAACCACTTTAGCAAAGACTCGTGTTCTGGAGTACACCCAGGGCAATACCTTGTCATCTGCTAAAAGGTTTCAGAGCAAGAAAACATCTGCCTGAGCAGAAATATGGGCAACTTCCAATTTGCTGGCAGCAGTAGACCTCTAACTGACACTCTGTCTCTGGACACAGGGTCTGGCTGCCCCTGATTCTCCCCTTTCGTTTGGGACAGGATCTAAGGACATGGTTTCTGAGAGACAACGAGAACTTTTGTCTCTGGGACCAGGGTGCTGATCTCCCTGTGGACCTGTGCCTATCAGCAGGAGACTGACAGTGGTCTCTGTAACAGAAATTGGGGTCTGCCCCCAGGTATAGAGATTAAATCCCAAATAACTATATGAGCCTCTCTGAGCCTCAGTTTCCCTTTAATTAAGTCTTCAGAGGCCGGGGACTATGCTCTTTCCACCTTCCAAATCAATCCAATAAAAGTTGTTTCTTTTCTGTGGTTACCGAGCTCCAGCTACACTGCCCTTCATGCGTCTCCAGGGCATTCCAGACACAGGTGAGCTCTAGGACTTTGACGCTACCTTTTCCTCCCTCTTACAGTAGCACGGCTCCCCCTTGCCACCCTCCAGCCTATGGCTCCCTTCCTATTTATAATTTCAATCCCTTTCCCACTCCCAGAGCTCCTTTCCCCTATTTATTTTTCTCCATAACCCTTACCACCTTCTCACGTACCATGTCATATGATTACTTATTTATCTCTCTCCCACCTCCTAACTGATTACAATGGAAGGAAACAGTCAGGGATGGCAGAGATTTTTGTCTATTTTGTTCACTATTTAGAACAGTGCCTGGTACATAGTAGGGGCGGCTCAAAAGCATCTTTGGAAGGAGTAAATATGCTCGACACATCTACTGAGCATGTGTCAGGCCCCAGACACAGGAATGAATGAGATGGGCCTCAGGGTGCTAAGGCGCCCAGCAGGAAAGACAACAAGAACCAAAACATTCATCAATCAATAAAATGGGAGCAGAAAGGGAAGACTGATAGGTTCAGGGGCAACTCCTCAGAAGAACAAACTAATTCTCTTGGGAGGAGAGAGGAGACAGAGGTTTCCTGAGGGACTGACTCCTGCTCCGAGCTTAGAGCGATAATTAGCATTTTCTAGGGCTTAGGGACCTGGGAAGACTATTCCATGGCAGAAGCCATGTTCCAGAAAACACCAAAGCTAAGACCTTGTTATTTGTCGAAAATTTTCTGTTAAGAGCAGAGATGTGTAGCACCAAGACTGTTTAGTAAGTATATCTTGAATGGATGGATAAATAAATAATTTAAACAAAAAGAGGTAATCTCAAGTAGCTTCTACCCCTTCTCCTCTGTGTGTCTTGGTTCTATGGCACATTGCAGGTTGAACGTCCCAAATCCAAAAACTTGAAATCCCAAATGCTCCAAAATCATCAACTTTTTGGTACTCAGAGGATACACTGAAACATTTCAGGTTTCAGATTTTCAGATTTGGGATGCTTAATGGTAAATATAATGCAAATATTCCAAAATCTGAAAAGAAAAAAATTCTTTTTCCAGAACATTCCTAGTCCCAATCATTTTGGATAAGAAATTTTCAACCTGTCATGGAATAAGCCCAAGTGCCCATCAACCCATGAATGGATTAATAAATTGTGGTACATGTATACCATGGAATACTATGCAGCCTTAAAGAAAGATGGAGACTTTACCTCTTTCATGTTTACATAGATGGAGCTAGAACATATTCTTCTTAGCAAAGTATCTCAAGAATGGAAGAAAAAGTATCCAATGTACTCAGCCCTGATATGAAGCTAATTTGTAGCTTTCATATGAAGGCTTAAACCCAATTATACCAAAATAATACAGGGAAAAGGGCAAGGGAGGGAATGGGAGGGGAGAGGATAGGTAGAGGGAGGGCAATTGGTAGGATCACTCCTACGGTACATCTTAGAAGGGTACTGGTGAAACTTACTTAATGTAGAATATCAATGTCTTCATATAGTGATTAAGAAAATGCCATGAAGACTATGTTTAACAGTTTGATGAAAATATTTCAGATTGTATATGAAGTCAGAACACTGTGTCCCATGATTGCACTAATGTACACATTTATGATTTAATAAAATTATTTAAAAAAGAAAAGAATTCACTCTGTGTGACATATGCTATTCAACTTCTGCTTTTCCATATCAAAATCTTGGAAGATTAAAATCTTCTCACAGCGGAAGCTATTGCCTATGTCCCATTAATTTTTGGTTTCTATCTTGGGAAAGACAATTCCCCAATATATTGTGGAAAATTTTCCAAACTAAAGTTGAATATTCCAAAGACATTGGACAATAACAAAGCCTAAAAGCATTCACTGTACTTTCCCACTTAGCTTCCCTCAGTCAATGAACAGCCTTTCCTGTATTTATACTTGTTTTTGTTTGTTTGTTTGTTTGTTTGTTTTGTAGAGACAAAGTCTCACTTTGTTGCCCTTGGTAGAGTGCCATGGCATCACACAGCTCCAACTCCTGGGCTTAGGCAATTCTCTTGCCTCAGCCTCCCAAGTAGCTGGGACTACAGGTACCCACCACTACACCCAGCTATTTTTTTGTTGCAGTTTGGTAGGGGCCCGGTTTGAACCTGCCACCCTCAGTATATGGGGCTGGTGCCCTACTCACTGAGCCACAGGCACCACCCCTCCTGTATTTATACTAGTAAACAGCAGCAATAAACTTAAGTCCTGACATTATGCCATTATCTTTTCTACAACTGAAAATGGGTGCACCTCCTCCATGGAGAATGTTTTCAAATCTCCCATATACATGTATATGACAAGATTGAAATAAATATATATATATTCACACATATAGATGAGATAGTCACATATGACATATATGATGAGACTGAAAAATATACATATGTATCTTCATGATCTATGGCTATTATCTTTAGATCTACATCATGATGACTCTATCATGATATTCTACACATACTATCTAAGACTAAGTTATAAAGTTAAATGTTATTAGCACTCCTACATAAAATAGGATATTTATGAAAATAGAATATTTGTAAAGAAATTGTTAAAGGATAGAAATAAATAATTGAGAGAGCAAGAGTGGAAACAGTAATAGATAATACAGATCTACAAATGGTCACCAAGCTACAGCTGGCAAGTGAAGACTTAATTCCTCCACCACGTTTTTCAGGTTCCTTTATTTAAAGCCAGCAGCACAGCAAGAGTTATTGTTCTGGTTAAATAATCCAAACTTTTATTCTTAATAAAAAGTTTGGAGTCCCTAGTGCCTAGGATTACTACATTTTATCATTAATCTGTAGCATCTGATGTGGTAATACTAATAGAAAGCCAAGAGATTTGCTAGATTCAAGATGCTTCTCTCATCCTTTCCCAGTATAGCAATAACTGTGGTTCCTTTTAATAACAAGCTCATTCACGCCCAGACAACTCTGCAGCCCCTTCCACATGTCTATTTATAAAGTGTCATGAAGAATCAAAAGGGGGCAGCTGTCTCTGTTGACTTTCTTTTCCATGATATCATTGCTATGTCATCTGGTGATACTTCCCTCCTATTCAGGTGGGAATAGATCAATCTCAAATTCCATAGAAGCATATTTGTTATCTGGGTAACAGATACATATTTGGGTCTCTTGGTGTCTCAGGGAATTCATGCTTTTTGGTTACCAAAACTTTCAAACAAGCTAGAACTTTCATAAGCTAGAATTATGAGAATGAGAGCAAATTATTGTTTTTTTAAAAAAGGTGTACCAGTAAGGGATACCAATCATATTTGCACTCTAATCCTTTTAAACAAACATATTTTGACTACAGGTTCAGAGCATATGGTTGTAGGACATCACTCCAATCTTGAAAGTATTATTTCCTCCCTGATATTTTAATTGAATTTCTAGTAGATTTAGTTCCGTAAGAATATTTTTCTGTCAGGTAGGGGATGGAGTACATAATAGTGCCAATAAATTTGTAATTGAAAGCCTATTACGTTTTTTTTTTCTCTGCAGTTTTTGGCCAGGGCTGGATTTGAACCAGCCACCTCCAGCATATGGGTCTGGCACCCTACTCCTTTGAGCCACAGGTACTGCCCAAGCCTATTGCCTTTTTTCAGTATTAAATGGACACTATATTGGCTAGCATTCTTCAGAAAAACAGAACCAAAGATCACTAAAGCATATATGTGCATGTGGATATAAAGAGACTTATTACAGGCAGTTAATTGATATTGTTATGGAGGATGAAAAGTTTAAAATCTGCAGTCAGCAAGCTAGAGACTCAGGAAAGTCAAGATGTAAGTTCTATGCCATCTGAAGGCCTGAGAACTGGAGAGCTGGTATTGTTAGTTCTGATCCAAAGGCCAATGGCTCAAAACCCAAGAAGAGCTGATGTTTCAGTTCTACTCTGAAGGAAGAGAAAACCAATGACCCAGCTCGAAGGCGGTCAGGCAGAAAGAATTCTCCCCTACTTGAGGGATGGTCAGGTTTTGTGTTCTATTCATACCTACAAATGATTCCATAAAGTCCATCTATGTTGGGAAGGACAATCTTCTTTACTTAATCTACCATTTCAACTGTTCTTTTTTGTTTGCTTTGTTTTGAAATAGTCTTATTCTGTCACACTGAGTAGAGTGTCATAATGTCACAGCTCACAGCAACCTGAAACTCCTGTGTTTGAACAATCCTCTTGCCTCAGCCTCCTGACTAGCTGAGACTGCAGGCACCCACAACAACTGGCTAGTTTTTCTATGTTTTTTTATTTTTATTTTTATTTTTGAGATATAGTCTTACCTTGTCACCCTCAGTAGAGTTCTGTGGCATCATAGCTCACAGGAACCTCAAACTCAATTTTAAAGCAATAATTTTCAAATATGATTGGTATCCCTTGTGCTCAAGTGATTCTCTTGCCTCAGCCTTTTCAAAGCTGGGAATTAATGGTGCCTGCCACAACGTCTAGATATTTTTAGAGACGGGGTTTTGCTCTGGCTCAGGCCGTTCTTGAATTCCTGAACTCAAGTAATCTATCTGCCTCAGCCTAGTTTTTGTATTTTAAGTGGAAATGGGATCTTGCTCTTACTCAGGCTGGTCGCAAACTCTTAAGCTAAAGCAATCCACCCACTTCGGCCTCCCAGAGTGCTCGGATTACAGGCATGAGCCACAGCATGCTAGGCCCTTAATCTCATTAGGAAACACTCTCACAGACACACCCAGAATGATGTTTGACAAAATGGTTGGGTACCTTGTGGCCTAGTCAAGTTGACCCATAAAATTAAGCACTATGGGGACCCTATTAGAAAAAAATTTCATGACCTGACAAGAAATAGTTGTTATAAGCAGAATTCTAAAGATGTGCCCCCAAGATTCCTGTCCCCTGGTTATTAAATTAAGCATTAATTTATAAAATCTATGAAATCTACAAATAAGCATTGTTGTGGATGGATTTTGCAGACATAATCAAGGTTATTTATCAGCTGACCTTAAAATAGGTAATTTTTCCTGGATTATTTGGGCCCAATCTCAAGACTTTGTGTGGGGATGAACAATTTTGTTGGAGTTGAGCTTCATCATTATGGCCTTGTGGTCTGAGAAAAGACATGGTATAATTTCTATTCCTTTAATTTTGTTGAGGTTGAATTTGTGTCCTAGGATGTGATCTATTTTGGAGTATATGCCATAAGCTGAGAAAAAAGTATATTCTTTTACTTTGGGAAGTCTATTAATCTAGGGTTGCGTTTAAGTCCTTTGTACCCTTGTTTAGTTTCAGGTTAGAGGATCTGTCCAGTTCTGTCAGAGGGGTGTTGAAGTCTCCAACTATTAAGGTGTTATGGGATGTCATATTGCTCAGATCCCTCAAAGTCTGTTTCATAAATCTGGGAGTAGTTTAATTAGGCGCATAAATGTTTAAAATTGAGATGCCTTCTTTTTGTATTGTTCCTTTGACCAGTATGACATGTCCTTGTCTTTCATAACCAAAGTTGCTTTGAATCCAATTGTGTCAGAGAATAAGATCACAACCCCTCCTTTCTTCTGATTTCCATTTGCTTGATACAGTTTTCCATCCCTTAACCCTAAGTCTTGATTTGTCCTTCAGGGCTAAGTGTGTCTCCTCAAAACAGGATATGGATGGCTTGTGTTTTTTTATCCAATCAGCCAGCCTGTGCCTCTTCAGTGGGGAATTCAATCCATTGACATTTATTGAAAGTATCAATAATTGTGGTAGAATTCTATTCATCTAATACATAAGCCCTTAAAAGCAGAGGAAGAAAGCAGAAGACTCAGCAGAAAAGAAGTGACAGATGGCATGCATTAGTGCAGCGGTTCTCAAACTGTGGGTCATGACCCACAGGAACTGTATTAAAAGGCCGTGGCATTTGAAAGGTTGAGAACCACTGTGTTAGAGAGATGAGGCAAAGAGACTTGAAGCATAAGAGGGCCTTATGCTGCCATGTTGGCTTTAAAAGAAGCCACAAGCCGGAAAATATGGACAACCTCGCCAATGACCCCAGCTTACATCCAGCAAGGAACCAAGGATCTCAGTCCTACAACAGCCTGGAACTGAATTCTGCCAATGACCTGAATGAGCATGGAAATAGATTCTCTCTTAGAGCCTCCAGAAAGTGGCACATCCCTGCCAACAACTTGATTGCAGCCTTGGAAGACTAAGCAGAGAACCACCTGAGGCATCCTGTGAATGGACATCAGACCCACAGAACCTTTAAGATAGCAAACAGGTGTTATAAGCCACTAAAGTTATGGTAATGTGTTATGATAGCAACAGAAATTACCACAATTGGTCATTTAGTAAATCCCCAGATAGTGTTGCTACAGAAGCAGAGCTATCAGAGAAGGTACATGCAAATGAAAAAACACGTTATCTGGTCTACTAAGGAAAATTACTTCCTCTTATACATTACTCCAGTGTAATCAACAAAGTGGCTGGCTGGTCCTAGGGATATAATAGCATACTGTGGTTCAGAGTGGGTTGATGCTGGTGGCAAATGAAGCACTCATCCATGACAGCTGCTGTGTCAGCTGTGGTGTGAGGAAGTCTACTTTGTCGAAGCCATGTGTAATCTATGACTCTTGGTTACAGTTACTATGCTACCTTGTATAAAACCCATTAAGCAAACACTCGAGTAACAGGAAGAAAGAAGGGGTAAAAACGAGTCCTCTTGTCTACATGGATCATTAACAGCCTCCTCTGCAGTGGGTCACCCTCACGTAAGCAAACACATCGGACACAAACATTGTATTCTCTTATGCCAAAAAATGCATCTACCTGCCCCTTCCTCAAGCATTTTGTCACCAATAACTCACTGTTATTCCATCCAATTCTCTGAAAATGTGGTGGATTTGGATATAGATCCATTTCCTCAAGCCATCTCTCCTTCCAGGTAAATTGGACAATGGAACATACTGATCTCTGTTTTTCACACATAGGGAAGGAGGATTTCTCTTCCCTGCCATCCTTCAGGGCCACTTCTGATCTCTGTAACTAGGCCACAGTGCAGTTCTGGCAGGTGCTTAGCCCATCAGTGGTCAGGATACTCCTTTCCTTCCCAATAAACTCATCTGAGAAAACTTCCTCTGCAACCACAGGCAAAAGTTGAGGGGAAAGGTGTTTTTGCAGCAAGATTTGGAATTTTGGGAATGAGAACCACCTGTCTGTCTAACTGGATTTGGCCTTTCAGAACTAAAATACATCATTTCAATTCCATGTTAAAGAGCTGCTGAGCCACCCAAATTCATGGCTTAGGTTCAGCTATCACTTAATCCTCAATGTGCAGTGCAGATCCCAGATCCTACACACACCTTAGGATGCCATGGCCAGGAATTTACTCTCTAGGGGAAAAAAAGGACAGAAGAAAAGGAAAGAAAAGACCAACTGCCTCTCCAACAAAGAAAAGCATCACACTTTGCTCCACAATGCTGTGATGCTGTGTCTCTTGTAATTTCCCTGCTCGAGCCTGCCGTAGACTTCATACCACATCCAGACCTGCCATGGACATCTAGGTCTCCTGGACAGGGGGCATGCAGACCCACTAAGTAGCTAAAGAGGTTAGCTTCAGCTACTCAGTAGCCTTTCTGGCCACTTGGTTAAAGGTTTGAGATAGATATATATACTCCTTCTGAAGTCCAAAGAAGATGACCAAGTATTGTGCTGCTTTTATTAGTACAACAGTGGAGAAAGACATTCAAAAACAGACAGAATCAGATTTTTGTGGCTCATATCTATTCTCTGTCCAGGATACCTGTTAATTTCACAGATCTGAAAAGAAAAATAATTTTTTTAAAGTATAGTAATTTAACCTGGTGTTAATCTGTGGAAGGGAAAATAAGGGGAAAAAAATGTTTTGGCCAGGCATGGTGACTGACACCTATAATCCTAGCATTCTGGGAGGCCAAGGCAGATGGATTGCTTGAGCTCAGGAGTTCAACACCAGCCTGAGCAAGAGCAAGACACCATCTCTACTAAAAATAGAAAACCAAGCTAAGCGTTGTGGCAAGTGCCTGTAGTCCCAGTTATTCGAGAGGCTGAGGCAAGAGGATTACTCAGGCCTAAGAGTTGGAGTTTTCTTTGGGCTATAATACCATATAGCTCTATAACCAGGGGCACAGAGTAAGACTTTGTTTCAAAAAAGGGTGCGGGCAGGGCGGGGGGGGAGAGTTTTAATACAAAAAAGTGAAACCCAGGAATACCTACTCTGAGAGTCATTTTATATTAATTATTTAAACTAATCTTTAAACCCCTGTACTTTTGAAAACTACAGAGATTAATAAGGCTCCTGTGCAAAGATGACTCAAATTCATAAAATGTTTCCACTACGTGCTACAGCGTCTGCCTCTTTTTACAATCTCAGAATTGTTTCTTTGAATGACTGTTAGGATCATTCTAAAGGTGTCTCACACTGTAAAGCAGAAATAAAGTGAATCTTGGAGCCAGAAAACATCTAGCTCCAAATTTTAACCTTGAATCCTCACCAGCTATATGACCCAAGGGAAATTAATTAGGCACTGTCACAGACTGAATAATGGTCCCTCAAACAGAGCCCCATCTTAATCCCTGGATCCTGTGAATATACTCACCTTACATGGCAAAAGGGGTTTCATAGGCTTGATTAATTTAAGGCTTTTGAGATGGAATATTATTTTGGATTACCCAGCTGAGCCCAGTGTAGTTACAAGGGTTTTTATAAGAGGAAGCTGGGAAGGCTGGAGTCAAAGACAGAGGTGTGATGAGGAAAGCAGAGACTGAAGGAGCACAGCCCTGCCGAAACCTTGACTTTAGAACTTCTCACCTCCAGCACCCTATGAGAATAAACTTGTGCTGCTTTAAACCACTGAAATTGTGACAATTTGTTACTCTAGTAACGGAAAACTAATCCAGGCACTCTGAAACCTACTTTCCTTCTGGGAGAAATAGGATTAATGTTGTTGCATAGTGAGAATTTAAAAAATTTTAATGGACTCAGCATATAGTAAGGACTTAATAAATGGCATCTGTGCACATATTAGAACCCTTACTAGATTGCTGGAGATGCAGTCAGACTGACAGGTGCACCGTTCCAGGCTTGGCTGTTTACTAATTCTGGATTTCCCCAGTCGTAACATGGAGTTAAGAATAGACTCATGTCATAAAGATTGTTGTGAGGATTGACTGAAATATTTCACATAAAATACTTAGCCCCACGCCTCATCCAAGGTTAGCACATAATAAATGTTGGCTACATCTACCACCACGACTCTTACTGCTGTTTGTTTTTGCAATTTCATCACTGAAGCACTCAAAAACTATCTCTGTAATTCAAAAAGTCCCTGTAATTTCCTGCCTCCAGATGAGTATTTCTTGCCATGGTCACTCACTCTGATCTTCAAAGGCTGAATTTTGCCTGAGGCTTAAAATAGTAGCTCTATCCTGAGCTCACCCAGATTTAACCTTAACCATTAATTTCCCCCATTCCATTCTAAAAAGGAAAAAAAAAATCTCTTTATTAAAATAAGTAAGCTAGTCTTTAGTAAACATTAACAAATACTAAAAGTAATAATGTTCTTAGACTTAACCCACACACTTAAGATATAACTACGTTTTTCTTCCTTTTTCTAAGTTCACAAACACTTCTTCCTGACCCTTACATAAATTAAAATATATATTCTCTGGCTTACATCTTTAAATCACAAAAGGTGTGTTAAACAGCCTTGTTTCAGTAATTCTGTTGTACCTCATGAACTTTTAATTATGAAATGAAGATTAAAATGTAACAGGAAATAAAACTCAAAATGTCTAACTCCATAGATATGACTTATTGCTACTTTTAAAGCCCTTAAAAAATAGGGAATTAATTTATTATTTTTATTATTTTCTTCTGGTAATATGTTTGTGAACATAATAATTGCTATTATGAAAAAACAGAAAAAAAGGTTCATTGATCTGAATGTTTGTGCTCCCACTAAATTCATATGTTGAAACTTAGCTCAGTATAGTGGCTCATGCCTATAGTCCCATCCACTCAGGAGTCTAAGGTAAGAGAATCACTTGAGCCCATGAGTTGGAGGCTAAAATGAGATATGACAGAGACACTGCACTCCAGCCTAGGTGATGGAGCAAGACCCCATCTCAAAATAAAAAATGGAGGTAACATAAGTAGTTGGGCACAGTGGTTGATAACTGTAATCCCATTGACTCAGGAAGCTCAGGTGGAAGGATTGTTGAGGCCAAGATTTCCCCCTAGACCAGTCTCAGAAACATAGCAAAACAACTTGTCTCTAAAACAACTT
>CAUYRH010106919.1:0-23539 GCA_963574655.1 Perodicticus potto
AACAATTCCATTTCTGGGAATTTGTCCCAAGAGATGACCAGTAAAGTACACAATATCTGCAAAAGGGTTTTTTTTTTTTTTTTTTTGAGACAGAGTCTCACTCATTACGTCACCCTCGGTAGAGTGCCGTGGCATCACAGCACATAGCAACCTCCAGCTCTTGGGCTTAGGTGATTCTCTTGTTTCAGCCTCCCAAGTAGCTGGGACTACAGGCACCTGCCACAAAGACCAGCTATTTTTTGGTTGCAGCCATCATTGTTGTTTGGCGGGCCTGGGGTTGGATTCGAACCCGTCAGCTCAGGTGTATGTAGCTGGCGCCTTAGCACTTGAGCCACAGGCGCTGAGCTGACCTTGCTATTTTTGTTGTTGTTTGAGCTGTTGTTGTTTTAGCTGGCCTGGGCTGGGTTCGAACCCACCAGCATCGGTGTATGTGGCCGGCGCCCTACCCACTGAGCTACAGACACTGCCCGCAAAAGGGCTTTGTACAGTATTGCTGTGTACTGAGCTAGGACTAGGAAAATAAATTATATATGTATATCTGTGGAAAACTAGGTAGCTTTCAAAAAGGACAGAGTAGGTCTAGAAACTTTGACATAGAAAAATGTTCACATCATTGCTGTAGAGCAGCTTGAAATGCCTGGTCTTCTTCATGTGAAACCACATTGTTCAGCACATGGCTTGTATCTGGGAAGATGATCATGCAAAGGGTAAGAGTGACTTCCCAGGCCGAGCACAGTGGCTCACGGCTATATCCTAGCACTCTGGGAGGCTGGGTGGATGGACTGCCTGAGCTCAGTAGTTGGAGACCAGCCTGAGCAAGAGCAAGACCCCATCGCTAAAAAATAGCCATTGTTGCGGAAGGCCCCTATAGTCCCAGCTACTTGGGAGGCTGCAGCAAGAGGATCACTTGAGCCAGGAGTTTGAGATTACTGTGAGGTATGATGCCATGGCATTTTGCTGAGGGTGACAAAATAAAACTCTGTCTCAAAAAATTAAAAAATGACTTCTAGCATCCAGGAGTGGCAGAGTTACTTATATCAGTTCAGCATACCTGCCAATAACAATTACAGCTCTGGATGAAACAAAAAAAACCAGGGTGGTGAGTAGGGCGCCAGCCCCATATACCGAGGGTGGCAGTTTCTAACCCGGCCCCGGCCAAACTGCAACAAAAAAAATAGTTGGCATGAATAAATACATAAAGATTGGCTTTTTAAAAAAAATAGCTGGGCGTTGTGGCGGGCACATGTAGTCCCAGCTACTCGGGAGGCTGAGGCAAGAGAATCGCCTAAGCTCAAGTGCTGGAGGTTGCTTTGAGCTGTGACGCCATGGCACTCTACCTAGGGCAAAAAAGTGAGACTCTGTCTCTCTAAAAAAACAAACAAAAAAACCCCCAACTATTTGGAAGCATTGGAGGATCTGCCAGGAGTAGAAGGGAGTGGGGGCTGCAGGTTGAGAGCTGTGTTTCTCCAACTTTTCTCCTAAGAACATGGCCCAGGCACTTGCCTAGGGGATAAAAGCCACCATGCTTTGGCTCGAGGGGCCAAAGTTCCTGCACTTATGTGGGGCAAGACTCTGAGAAGCCCAGGGGAAATAAGAGGCCATTGGAAATCCTGCCACAGCCAAATATCATATATGAAATTTTAAAATCTGCTAAAAGAGGCCAGGCACAGTGGCTCTTGCCTATAATCCTAGCACTCTAGGAGAGGAGGCCAGTGGATTGCTTGAGCTCAGGAGTTTGAAAACAGCCTGAAGAGTGAGACTTTGTTTCTATTAACAATAGAAAACCTAGACGGGCATTGTGGTGGGTGCCTGTAGTCCCAGCTACTTGGGAGGCTAAGGCAGGAGGATCACTTGAGCCCAGGAGTTTGAAGTTGCTATGAGCTGTGATGATGCCATGGCACTCAACCCCAGGATGACAAAGTGAGACTCTGCCTCAAATAAAATAAAATATAATAAAATCTGCTGAAGAGAGTAATAGCATCCCTATCTCCTTTAATATGCTGTGCTTTCATTATCACTCAGGAATATTTTCTTTTTTTTTTTTTTTTGAGACAGAGCCTCAAGCTGTCACCCTGGATAGAGTGCCGTGGCATTACAGCTCACAGCAACATCCGATTCCTGGGCTCAAGCAAGTCTCCTGCCTCCGCCTCCCAAGTAGCTGGGACTACAGGCGCCCGCCACAATGCCCAGCCATTTTTTGGTTGCAGCCGTCATTGTTGTTTGGCAGGCCGGGGCTGGATTCGAACCCGCCAGCTTAGGTGTACGTGGCTGGCGCCTTAGCCCGTTGAGCCACAGGCGCCGAGCCAGGAATATTTTCTAATTACCTACCCTTGTGATTTCTTCCTTAACCCATGGAATATGTATTCAGAAGACTTGCTTGACTTTAAGCTATTTGGGAGACTTTCTGGATATCATTTTATTATTGACTGCCATTAGAATCAAAGAACATACTCTGTATAGTTTCAGTCCTTTGAAGTGTATTGGGACTTGTTTTATGGCTCAACATATGGTGTATTTTATCAGCATTCCTTGGGCTTTCTAGAAGAATGTGTCTTCTGCAGCTGGTAAATAGAGTGTGCTAGAAATTTCAATTAGGTCTGAGTTCCAGGAGGAGGGGGGTGGAAGATAAGGGATTGAGACAGCAGAGACTTTTCCAGGACTCCTCAGTAGCTCGGTCAAGAGTAAGTCCATGGCCACTGCCAGCTACAAGGGGTTGAGAGAAGGTGAGTTTACAGTTTTCTAAGATTCTACAATAGAATCAAGGAAAATGGAGCTTGAATGTGTGTTGAGTGGGCCAACCTATAATATCCGCCACACTGCTAGTTCCTCTGAAGTCACATATTCTACGCATCACACCACTGCACGTGCTGCTCTTTGTGCTGAGTGTACACGCACCACCCCCATCTACACTGTCTCTGCTAGGAACATACCCTGCCTCCAGCCCTATCCTAAGTGGCGCCTCCTCCATGAAGCCTCCCGGGCTCCCCAAGGATGTCTGCTTTCTTCATCTGGGGTCTTGTAACCATTTCTGCACACTTCTCATTTTTAAAATTTTCAAATTTAAAGGAAGTTGAAAAACTGATAGAATTCATATTCAGCAATTCTTTTTTTTTTTTGAGACCGAGTCTCAAGCTGTCATACGCCAGCCTTGGTGTATGTGGCCAGCGCCCTACCCACTGAGCTATTGGTGCCTCCCAGATTAAAATTATGTTAGCAATTCTTAACGTAAATTTTTCTTATTTTCTCTCTCCCTCTTATACTCCTAATTTTTTTTTTCTTTTTGAGACAGAGCCTCACTCTGTCGCCCTGGGTAGAGTGCTGTGGTGCTACAGCTCACAGCAATCTCAAACCGCTGGACTCAAGAGTTCCTCTTGCCTCAGCCTCCTAAGTAGCTGGGACCACAGGCACCATCCACAACACCCAGCTAATTTTCTTTCTTTCTTTCTTTCTTTTTTTTTTTTTGTAGAGATAGAGTCTCACTTTATCACCCTCAGTAGAGTGCTGTGGCGTCACACAGCTTACAGCAACCTGCAGCTCCTGGGCTTAGACGATTCTCTTGCCTCAGCCTCTCGAGTAGCTGGAACTACAGATGCCCACCACAACACCTGGCTATTTTTCTGTTTTGCAGTTTGCCGAGGCCGGGTTTGAACCCTCCACTTTCAGTATATGGGGCCGGTGCCCTACTTAATGAGCCACAGGCACTGCCCCTTTTTTTTTTCTTGAGACAGAGGCTCAAGCTGTCACCCTCAATAGAGAGCTGTAGCATCACAGCTCACAGCAACCTCAAATTCTTGGGCTTAAGCAATTCTCTTGCCTTAGCCTCCCAAGTAGCTGGGACTACAGATGCCCACCACATAATTTTTCTATTTTTAATAGAGAAAGGATTCCACTCTTGCCCAGGTTGTTCTCAAACTCCTTAGCTCAAATGATCTACCCGCCTCAGGCTCCCAAAGTGCTAAGATTACAGGTGTGAACCACTGCACCCAGCCCTTTCCTAATAATTCAAAAGTAACCTGCCAATATCTTGACACTTCACCTATAAACATAGAAGTATACATCAGAGGCTTGGTGCCTGTGGCTCAAGCGGCTAAGGCTCCAGCCACCTACACCTGAGCTGGCGGGTTCGAATCCAGCCCAGGCCCAACAATGACGGCTGCAACCAAAAAATGGCGGGCGTTGTGGTGGGCGCCTGTAGTCCCAGCTACTTGGGAGGCAGAGGCAGGAGACTCGCTTGAGCCCAGGAATTGGAAGTTGTTGTGAGCTGTGATGCCACAGCACTCTATCCAGGGTGAAAGCTTGAGGCTCTGTCTCACCAAAAAAAAAAGAAGAAGAAGAAGAAGAAGAAGTATACCCTCTAAGATCAAAGACATCCTCCCACAGAATCGCAGAATCTTTATGACACCCCAGAATAACATTAATTCAATAATATCAAACACACAGCCTGCATTGCATTCAAATTTTGTTAACAGTTTCCTCTTTCCCCTCATCCTTACGGTATTTACTATCCCCGGGTTTGAGTTGTGATCATTCCTGTGTGCTTTGGTTTGGGTTCCCCTGAAAGCAGAAACTCCGATGAAGACTTGGGTGTGAGAGTTCACTGCGGGTGCTGCCAGGAAGCAGGGATGCAAAAGGGAGGGTGCATTAGGAAAGGAGGAAAAGCTGGTAAAGGGCGTGTGACTGAGGTCTCTTGTGTCACACAGAAGCCATCCCAGAATGGTCCATCTCAAGGCGGGAGGCTGAGGCTCCTCTGCTGGCCCCTACCAGGATTGGTTGAGGATGGGCTCAGGGTAGCTTCACCATCCTGCCAGGCTGCCCAGGGACCCAGCCAGCATCTGTAGCTTTGGAGAGAGTTCTGGGGCAGAAGAGTGGAGGGCTAAAAAATGCCCCCAGCCCCGGGGGGTGGCGCGGTTCTCCTTCCCTGGGCCTGTAGCTAGACTAATTCACAGAGCAAAGGGCTTTGAAGATGCCATTAAGATTAAGAACGTTGAGATGGGGAGATTATTCTGGATTATCCAGGTGGGCTCACAGGAATCATGTTAAGTCTTTAAAAGCATAGAGCCGCCCTTCCTTGGCTATAGGCCAAGGAGTGTGGGCAGTCTCTAGAAGCCAGACAAGGCCAAGAAACAGCTTCTTCCCTAGACATTTCTCCCACAGAGCTGGAAGATCACTAATTTGTGTTGTTTTAAGCTATCATGGCTGGGATTCTTTGTTATGGCTACAACAGAAAATGAACACACTGGGCAAACACAGAGCTGCCCGTTACCCCTAGCCAGATTTCTTGAGACCTGTAAGGCTGGGCCGGCCTTGCTAGCTCCCATTCCTTCCTAAAGAAGCCTTTAGCCACCATGTTGTTTTCTTTTGAGATAGAGTCTCACTTTGTCACCCTTGGTAGAGTGCCATGGTGTCACAGCTCACAGGAACCTCCGCTCTTGAGCTTAGGCAATTCTCTTGCCTCAGCCTCCCGAATAGCTGGGACTACAGGCGCCCACCACAATGCCTGTCTATTTTTTTGTTGCAGTTTGGCCGGGGCCGGGCTCGAACCTGCCACCCTCGGTATATGAGGCCAGCGCGCTACTCACTGAGCCACAGGCGCCGCCCTAGCCACCATGTTCTCCTCACCATGCACGTTCCTACTCCGTGTGCCTCCTCATCTGGGATGGCCCCTTCCTCTCCTTGAACTCACCCTTGGACTCCTTCTCAGCCCAGCCCCTTTACCTCCCCAAGTTCTGCGGTCCAGTCCATCAGGGAGCTCCCCTTCCTTTAATATCATGTGACTACCTGGGCTCGCCTGTTCCCTCTTGTCAGGAGGGTAAAGGAGAGACACGTGTGACACCATCTCTCTTCTCGTGAGGCCGGAATCCATCTGAGATGCACAGACCCACAGAGGACAAGCAGTCTTGCGTGTGCCCAAGCACATCTCCAGCCCAGCTCAGGCCTCGAAGGGCAAGATGGGCTTGCTGTTCTGTGCCTTTGAGAACTTTTAGTTGATTAGGGCAGTGAGGCACCCACACTACAGCAGATGCTGTCTACGGCCCTGACACATCCCTCTGACTGCAGCCGCACTGGTGACAGGTGGTGGGTTGCCCCATATGGCTGCCAAGGCAGCTCATCTCTCCAGGCTGGCTGTGAGCTATGACACCATGGCACTGTACCAAGGGTGAGAAAGTGAGACTCTGTTTAAAATAATCATAATAATAATAATAATAATATCTATGTCTATGTCTGTATCTAGGGCTATATATCAATAGAAGTTGAATAGGGCAGTGCCTGTGGCTCAAAGGAGTAGGGCACCAGCCCCATATGCCGGAGGTGGCAGGTTCAAACCCATTCCCAGCCAAAACTGCAAAAAAAAAAAAAAAAAAAAAGTGAGAGTTGAATAAATAAATCATTCTACGTCCATACAATAGGATTCTGTGCAGCCATTTTAAAAAAGTGAAAGTGTGTCTCAAAAAAAAAAAAAAAAAAAAAAGACAGGCTTGGCACCTGTGGCTCAACGGGCTAAGGCACCAGGCACATACACCTGAGCTGGCAGATTTGAATTCAGTGGGTGCCTGTAGTCCCAGCTACTTGGGAGGCGGAGGCAGGAGACTCGCTTGAGCCCAGAAATTGGAGGTTGCTGTGAGCTGTGATGCCACGGCACTCTATCCAGGGTGACAGCTTGAGGCTCCGTCTCAAAAAAAAAAAGACAAAATAATCCCAAGGATATTTGAAGGACTCGTTCTTCAAAGCCACTTCCAGAGATAGAGGGTATATGTGTAGTCCCCTCCCTACTCCCTGGCTGGCCGGGCCCATCCACTGCCCCAGACTCAGCAGCTGCAGCAGATTGTGGCCTGCATTGGGAACTGGCAGGCAAAGGGTTTGGGGCTGAATCCCCAGGAGCTGGTCTTCCAGTGTTCCAATGTTGCTCAGGTTGGCTGAGCTCAGGTGGCTGGGTCACTCTGGAGACACCACAGAGCCATGATCTCCTGTCTACGTCTATGTCCAGATTCAGCATTAGACCGGAAAGCTTGGAGACAGAGAGTCCTGCACAAGTGTGGGCAACAATATGGGCGCCCAAGAAGTGTTTGTTGAATGAATGTGTGACCCATATCCATCGTCTGTCTCAGGGGTGACCTGACTTGCCTAAGAATACACAAAAACACTCAGGCAGAACCTACAGTATAAAGTGTGCTGACTTTATACTCAATGTTTCATTCAGTCCTGACACAAGTAGAGTGACACTATTGTTATCTATTTTACAGATGGGAAAACTAAGGCTCAGGAAGGTAAAGATACTTGTCCAAAGTCACATAGTAAGTGAGAGGCAGAGCCAGACCCTAAGCTGAACCCGTCTGGCTTTAGAGCTATTTGGCTGTTTCACCCAGGGTGATTTGCCCAAGGTCACATCCAGTTAAAGGTCAGACCCAGTTCAGAGCCAGACCACCCACTTCCTCATTGGGAGGCTGGCCCTGACCAAAAGAGGCAACTCTAGATGGTCCAGCATCTCCACAAAACCAGTTCAGAGCTACAGGACTGGGAGATGGTCGTGGCTAGCTGAGGACGTGAAGAAAAAAGGTTTAAGGGCTTAAGTTGGCCGGCAGGTGACCCAGATGGGTGCTCTGGTGCCATTAATAGAAGTATGGAATGCAAATAAGGGAGGGCACACGAGGCTACACTGGCGGTGTTGGTTCAATTTACACACAGGAGTATGTCTGGGGGGACAAGGTGAACTGATAGGTAGGTAAGGAGTAATAGGGGCAGCGCCTGTGGCTCAAGGAGTAGGGCGTCAGCCCCATATACCAGAGGTAGTGGGTTCAAACCCGGCCCTGGCCAAAAAAAAAAAAAAGGTAAGGAGTAATAAGCCTGACTAGGGGGGTATTTAAGAAGAAGGGGAACCCCAAAGGGACTTGGCTCCTGAGTCAGACAAGGGTCATTGGGGAAAAGAGAGTGCAGGCTGCTGAGAGGACAGAATGTACCAATGTGGAGAAGTCCCAGATTTTAGCCCAATGCAAGGAGGTTCTAGTACATGTCACAACAGCCCAGCAACAGAATGGGCTGCATGAAAGGGGCCAAGTCCCTATCACTGCAAGCAACCAAGCCTATGACAGATCTCCAGGGAGAAGGTGGGGTGGGAATGCCACATGTCACTGGCAGCTGACCAGCCCCAGGTACTAGCAATAAATACAGGACTGGGGGCTGCCGCCTGCCCCACAGCCCTCCTCTCTTCCCCTCCCTTGCCACATGGCTGGTCATCAGCTCTGACAGGCCGATCGCCCCTTTCTCGTATCTCCTCCGGCCCAGCAGCCAGAGTGCTCTTTCACAGGCACACTGAGCTTGTCTCCATCTGTTTCAGCCTCAGTGGCTTCTACAGAACCCACCCCGCCCTGCCCACTCTTTAATGCACAAAACTCCATACACTGGGCTCTTGTTTTTCTCTAGGTAAAAATCACAGAACATAAGTTAATAACTTTAAGTGACCAGTTCGAGGCAGGAGGCTCTGTTGAGGCCAGAAATTCAATACCAGCCTGGGCAACATGATGAGACCCATCTTTCAAAAAATTTTTTAAATTAGCTGTGTGTGGTGGTGTGTATCTGCAGTTCCAGCTACTCAGGAGGCTGAGGCAGGAGGATGGCTCGAGCCCAGGAGTTTGAGTTTGCTGTAAACTATGATGATGCCATGGTACTCTAGCCGGGGTGACAAAGCAAGACTCTGTCTCCAAAAAAATAATAAAATAAAGTGAACAATTCAGTGGCATCTAGTATATTCACAATGTCATGCAACCATCACCACTAATTCAAAAACATTTTTTTTTGTTGTTTTCTTTTTTTGAGACAGAGCTTCAAGCTGTGGCCCTGGGTAGAGTGCTGTGGCATCACAGCTCACAGCAACCTCCAATTCCTGGGCTCAAGCGATTCTCCTGCCTTTGCCTCCCAAGTAGCTGGGACTACAGGCACCCGCCACAACGCCCAGCTATTTTTTGGTTGGAGCCGTCATTGTTGTTTGGCCAGCCCCGGGCTGGATTCGAACCCCCCACCTCAGGTGTATGTGGCTGGCACCTTAGCCGCTTAAGCCACAGGCGCTGAGCCCAAAACATTTTTTTTTTTTAAAGCGATTCTCTTGCCTCAGCCTCCCAAGTAGCTGGGACTATAGGAGCCCACCACAACACCTGGCTATTTCTTTTTTTGCAGTTGTCGTTGTTTAGCTGGCCAGGGCCAGGTTTGAACCTGCCAGCCTTGGTGTATGTGGCTGGCGCCCTAACCACCCAAAACATTTTCATCACCCCAAAAGGAAACCCTGTTCCCATTCAGCAGTTATTCCCGATCCCCTGCCCCCACCCCCTGACAACCACATACCTACTTCTGACTCTGTGGATCTGCCTTTTCTGGGGATTTCATATGAGTGGAATTGTAGAGAATGTGGTCTTTCGTGACTGGCTTCTTTCACTCAGCACCATGTTCTCAAGATTCTTCCATGTTGCAGCCTGTGTCTGTACTTCATTCCCTTTTACGGCTGAAGAATTTTCTGACCAGACTGGCCTCCTTCTGGTCCCCAGGCTTCTGCATAGGCTGTTCCTTCTGCTTAAGACTCTCCTTCCTCTGCTATTCCCTGATAGACTCCCACTCTTACTTGGAGCTTCTTTCTTGAATCCCAAGATAAATAAGACCCTCTCTCAGATGCCCATCCTTTAACCACATTTCAAATTTTTTTGGTAAAGTTTTTGTTCCTATAGATTTAGAGGTCTCATGTGGGCAGAGCTGGGGTCCCTTGGCTCATCACTGTGTCCTCTGAGACTGGACAGTACCCAAGAATCTTTTTTTTTTTCTTTCTAGAGACAGAGTTTTACTTTGTAGCCCTCGGTAGATTGCTATAGGGTCACAGCTCACAGCAACCTCCAGCTCTTAAGCTTAGGTGATTCTCCTGCCTCAGCCTCCCGAGTAGCTGGGACTGCAGGCGCCAGCCACAATGCCTGCCTATTTTTTGTTGCAGTTTGGCTGGGGCTGGGTTTGAACCCGCCACCCTTGGTATATGGGGCCCAGCACCCTACTCACTGAGCCACAGGCGCCTTTTTTATTTTTTATTTTTATTTTTTTGAGACAGCCTCAAGCTGTCACCCTGGATAGAGTGCCATGGCATCACAGCCCACAGCAACCTCCAATTCCTGGGTTCAAGCGAGTCTCTTGCCTCTGCCTCCCAAGTAGCTGGGACTACAGGTACCTGCCACAACGCCTGGCTATTTTTTTTTTTTTTTTTTTTTTTGGTTGCAGCTGTCATTGTTGTTTGGCGGGCCCTGGGCTGGATTTGAACTCGCCACAGCTCAGGTGTACGCGGCTGGCGCCTTAGCCCGTTAAGCCACAGGCGCCAAGCCGCCTTTTTTATTTTTTTGAGACAGAGTCTCACTATGTCACCCTCTGTAGAGTACTGTGGCATCACAGCTCACAGCAACCTCCAACTCTTGGGCTTAAGCGATTCTCTTGCCTCAGCCTCCAAAGTAGCTAGGACTACAGGTGCCTGCTAAAACGCCCAGCTATTTTTTGTTGCAGTTGTCACCGTTGTTTATCTGGCCCGGGCAGGGCTCGAACCTGCCAGCCTCGGTGTATGTGGCTTGCACCGTAGCCACTGTGCTACGGGCCCCAAGCCCAAGCATCTCTTCTTGATTAAGTGAGTAAGTGAATGGCCGGGCAAGGTGACTTATGCCTGCAATCCTAGCACTAGCACTCTGGGAGGTCAAGGTGGATGGATAGCTTGAACTTAGGAGTTCAAGACCATCCTGAGCCAGAGCGAGACCTGGTCTATAAAAATAGCCGGGTGTTGTGGCAGGTGCCTGCTGTCCCAGCTACTCAGGAGGCAGAGGCAAGAGGATCACTTAGCCCAAGAGTTGGAGATTGCTGTGAACTATGACACCACAGCACTCTAGAGGGGGCCACAGGGTGAGACTCTGTCTAATAAATAAATAAGCGAATAATGGCTTTATTAATTACCTAGTAGAGATTAAAAGTTTTATATAGATCAAGTTTTCCCCAAGGCAAGCACAGTGGTGGCCATAGTTAGCACCCAATGGCTTGCTGCCCAATTCTGGATCCTCCTCAGTATCTGGGTTTAGGGGTTAAGGGTGCGCTCCTTCTAGGGCTGCTGTGGGTTCATTGCTTAGCCTGCTTGTGGGACACTTCAGGCCTCATTACTGAGGGCAGCTCTATGAGGTCACCTCTGACCCAGTCTGACTGATTCTGGTCCCCTGTTCCAGTCCCTGAGTATCCAGCTAGGTGTGAGGTTTCAGAGGACCTGGAGGTTAGGAACAGCATTGCCCACTACTCATCCACCCCAGCCCAATTCAGAACCTAACACAGTAAACGTTATGTTCTTCTGCCCTCTTGTGGTAGGTCCTAAGATAGCAAGGGCGGGGGGGCCTCACTTCCTTGGTGCTATGCTAGAAGTGGCCGCCAGAGGACAGGGTTTTCTTCTTACTTTCTTTCCTTTTCTTTCTTTTCTTTCCTTTCCTTCTTTCACTTTCTTCCCTTCCTTCCCTTTTTTTTTTTTTTTTAAATTACAGTCTCACCTTGTTGCCTTGGTAGAGTGCTGTGGCATCATAGGTCACGGCAACCTCAAACTCTTGTGATCAAGCAATTGTCTGGTCTCAGCCTCCTAAGTAGCTAGGACAACAGGCACCTTCCACAACGCCCGGCTATTTTTTAGAGACGGGGTCTGGCTCTGGCTCAGGCTGGTCTTGAGCCCATGAGCTCAGGCCATCCACCCACTTTGGCCTCCCAGAGTGCTAGGATTGTAGGTGTGAGCCACTGCACCCCACCAGAGGACAGGGTATTCAATACTTTCCCACCTAATAGGTTCTCTCACTCAATACAGCTCCCCCCCTTTTCAGGACAGCCTAGCATTGAATAACCCTAGCTTTTTAAAAAGTAGATTTTTTTTTTGCCCAAAGTTGATATATAAAAAAGAAAGATTATTTTTAACAGATTTATTTAGATATAATTCATATCCTAACACTTCACCCATTCAAACTATACCATTCAATAGTTTTAATTTATTAGTGGAGTTACACAACCATTACCACAACCTAATTTTAAAACATTTTCACCACCCCCAGGCCAAATTGCCATCCCTTAGCTGTTAACCCCCCTGGGTTGCCCCCAGTCCCCCCTGCCCTAGGCAACTACTAATCCCCTTTCTGCCTCTGTAGATCTGCCTTTAGTCTGGCTTTTGTCTGTTCTGGACCTTTCATGTACATAGGATCAGACAATATGAGTTTAATTGTGACTGGCTTTTTTCACTTAGCACAGCATTTTCAAGTTTCATCCATGTTGTAGTACGGATGTATTAGTACTTTGTTCATTTTTGTTACCAAACCGTATTCCATGGAATGATTGAAAGTGTTACATTTTACTTATCCATTCAGGACTTGATGGTCATTCGGGCTGTTTCTACTTTTGACTATTATGAATAATGCCGCCTTAAACATTCCTGGACAAGCTTTTATGTTTGTTGCATGTATGTTTTCATTTTTCTTGGGTAGGTATACTTGAGGATAGAATGGCTTAACTCTGTGCTTAATATTTTGAAGAACTACCAGACTTCTTTCCATAGTGGCTGCACCATCTTACATTCCTACCCAAGTATATAATCTAAGGTTCCGTTTTCTTCACATCCTCACCAACACTTATTACTGTCTGTCATTTCTATTGTAGCCATCTAGTGGGTGTGAAGTGGGAGCTTGGTGCATCTTTTTGCAAAACAAACATTTGAAATATTCTCTATTTTCTTTTTCAAGATAGAGTCTCAAGCCGTTGCCCTGGGTAGAGTGTCGTGGCATCATGTTCACAGCAACATCCAACTCTTTGGCTTAAGAGATCCCCTTGTCTCAGTTTTTCTATTTTTTTTTTTTTTTAGTAGAGATGGGGGGTCTCAATTTTTGCTCAGGGTGATCTTGAAGCAGTGAGCTCAAGCTGTCCACCCACCTTGGCCTCCAGAATACTAGGATTACAGGCAAAAGCCACTGAGCCTGGCCTTTTTTTTTTTTTTTTTTTGAGACAGAGTCTCACTTTGTTGACCCTAGTAGAGTGCCTTGGCATCATACCTCACAGCAACTTCTAACTCTTGGGCTTAAACAATTCTCTTGCCTCAGCCTCCCAAGTAGGATTACAGGATTCTGCCACAACTCCCAGCTATTTTTAGAGATGGAGTCTCACTCTAGCAGAGGCTGGTCTCAAACCCATGAGCTCAGGCAATCCACCCGCCTCAGCCTCCTCGAGTTCTAGGATTATAGGTGTGAGACACCCAACCTCTCTTTCTATTTTTAAATGTATAAATTAGCGGTTCTCAGGTTTTTAGATCTTGGGTCACTTTGCAGTGACCCCCCCTATAATGGTTGGGGGTCACCACAACATGAGGAACTGTATTAAAGGGTCGCGGCATTAGGAAGATTGAGAACCACTCCTTTACAGAATTACAGAAGGCCCAAATATTTTTATTTATTTATTAATTTTTTGATACAGAGTCTGACTGTCACCCTGGGAAGAGTGCTGTGGCATCATATCTCACAGCAACCTCAAACTCTTGGGTTTAGGAATCCTCTTGCTTCAGCCTCCCAAGTAGCTGGGACTACAAGCACCTGCCACATGCCCAGCTAGATTTTCTATCTGTAATAGAGATGGGGGTCTCACTTTCACCCAGGCTGGTCTTAAACTCCTGAGCTCAAGCAATATATCCACCTTGGCCTCCCAAGTGCTAGGACTACAGACATGAGCCACTGCACCCGGCCCTAAATATTTATTAATTTGTCAAAAAGCATACACCATCTCTATTAAAAACTGAAAAACTTGCCTGGTATCGTGGTAGGCTCCTGTAGTCCCAAGTACTTGGGAGGCTGAGGCAAGAGGATGGCTTGAGCCCAAGAGTTTGAGATTGTCGTGAACTATGATGATGCCATGGCACTCTACCCAGGGCAACAGAGTGAGATTCTGCCTCAAAAAAAACAGAGAGGAGAGGGGAGGGGAGAGGAGAGGCGAGAAGGAACCAGGCCAGGTGCCATGGCTCATGCCTGTAATCCTAGCACTCTGGGAGGCCGAGGTGGGTGGATTGTTTGAGCTCAGGAGTTCAAGACCAGCCTGAGCAAGAGTTGGATCCCCATCTCTACTAAAAATGAAAAACTGAGGCAAGAAGATCGCTGGAGCCCAAGAGTTTGAGGTTGCTGTATGGTATGATGCCATGGCATTCTACCCAGGGTGACAGAGTGAGACTATTTCCAAAAAAAAAAAAAACTCTAAAAGTAATAATAATAAATTCATTACATGTAAACCTAAACAACACATTTTATATATATATATTTGTAATTTATTGTTGGGGATTCATTGAGGTGCAAGAAACCAGGTTACACTGATTGCATTTGTAAACAACACATTTTTATGAAAAAAGTCTTTATTTCCAGAACTAACAAAGAAATGCAGTGAGGAAACTAACATTACGTTGCATGTTTGCAAATCCCTTAAACAATGATGGTCTTGAGAGAAGGCTGTTGGGTCCTCATATCTCACTTCTGCATTCCGTCTGTTGCAATATGTTGTTTTGATTGAAGAAGACCCAGCCTCACACAAACACGAAGTTGGAAAAGAGAGGAGTATTTTAATAGCCTACAAATAATTGTGGATATTTTCCTTTGATGCTACACCCAAACTCAAACTCAACAAGTGTTAATTTCTAGTTGTTTTTTTTTTTTTAAGAAACAGAGTCTCACTTTGTTGCCCTCAGTAGAGTGCTGTGAAATCACAGCTCACAGCAACCTCCAGCTCTTGGGTTTAGGTGATTCTCTTGCCTCAGCCTCTCAATAGCTGGGACTACAGGCGCCTGCCACAATGCCCGTCTATTTTTTGTTTCAGTTTGGCTGGGGCCGGGTTCGAACTCGTCACCCTCAGTTTATGGGGTCGGCGCCCTACTCACGGAGCCATAGGTTAATACCCAGCAGTATTAATTTCTTAAAGGTTAGTTGCAGTGTGGAATCTGAACCTTATCAATGAATGTTTCCTGTTCCCTTACATTAAAATGCTCGAATCTAGCTTGTACTTTGAATGGCTCTTTTACCCACTCACGGTCTTACAGCAGCAGGTATCAGTCATTTGGAAAATTTGGGTTCATTAAATCATGCATATCTTCAAAACAAATGACACGTCACTAAACAATAGCAAAAAATAGCACTTGCTAATATCACCACCCCTCTCATCAAAAAAATCTTTAAGGCCAGGCGAAGTGCAGTGGCTCATGCCTGTAATTCTAGCACTCTGGGAGGCCAAGACAGGTGGATTGTCTGAGCCCAGGAGTTTGAGAACAGGCTGAGCAAAGAGAAAGACTCTGTGTCTAAAAAATAGCCAGGCACTGTGGTGGGCGCCTATAGTCCAGCTGCTTGGGAGGCTGAGGCAAGAGGATCGCTGGAGCCCAGGAGTTTGAGGAATCTGTGATTGATGACGGTGCTACTGTGCTCTAGTCCAGGCAACAGATTGAGACCGTGTCTCAAAAACTCTAAAAAAGGTCTGTCTGGCAAATAACCAAATCTGAATACCATCATTTTTCTGTCAGTCATTCTTTTGAGTAAAAATAGTGTTCCCTGGACCAGAGGCTAGTCCGACTGCAATGCTAACAAGCTCTTTTCCCTGGGACAGTCACCTCACTTCAGTGAACAGACCAAGTGCTTTATACGCACTTCCAGTTTTATCACACAGACTATCAGAAAGGTGGGCACTTGAGGGCTCAGATTCTATGAAAGGTATCATCTTTACTGCTCCTATGACACCCTTAAGTGACGATGGCATATTTCATCGCTGCCGGTACATGTATATGAGGAACACAGTGAGACCAGCCCAGTCTGGGGCCCCTGCCTTGCTTCCTGCTGCGGTTCCAACGGTTTCACCCACAGAGGCTTTTGAGCCACCAAATGTCATAGTGGTAAAAAGGCAACAATGTCTTTGTTCTTTCAGGAAAGGGTCTTAGGCCCTCCAGGAGTCTGTGGGTCTTACCGTGAAATCATAAATAAAATCCACAGCATGGCTCAGCGCCTGTAGGTCAGCGGCTACGGCGCCAGCCACATATACCAAAACTGGCGGGTTCGAATCCAGTCCAGGCCTGCCAAACAACAATGACAACTACAACCAAAAAAAAAAAAAAAAGCCAGGCATTGTGGCAGGCGCCTGTAGTCCCAGCTACTTGGGAGGCTGAGGCAAGAGAATTGCTTAAGCCCAGGAGTTTGAGGTTGCTGTGAGCTGTGATGCCACGGTACTCTATCAAGGGTGACATAGTGAGATTCTGTCTCCAAAAAAAAAACCCACACAGTTAAACAGTTAAAAAGAAATTAGTATAAAGCCCAAACTAATATATAAAGGAAACATAAAAAGAAACCCATAAGTAATTTATAGTAAGTTTATGTGCATCTCAATAGGAAAAACTGTGCCTTGGCACTATCCCGCCAGCAGATATTAGGTGGCCAGCTGCTCACGCCACAGGTGAAATATCACAGATGCCTTAAGGACACTGTTTTGGGGACTTGACACTGTTTTGGGGACTTGAATCACAGCAGGAAAGCTGCTGTCAGTGCTATAACTTCTTGAAATGTTTAAACTTTTGGCAAATTTTCCTACAAAACAAAGTGCCGTTTTCCATTCATTTGCATTCTCAGAGTGTATTTTAAAATATGCAAAAAATATCTTGTGTTTATTTTATTTATTTATTTTTGAGACAGAGCCTCAAGCTGTCACCCTGGATAGAGTGCTGTGGCATCACAGCTCACAGTAACCTCCAACCCCTGGGCTCAAGCGAGTCTCTTGCCTCTGCCTTCCAAGTAGCTGGGACTACAGGCGCCCACCACAACGCCCGGTCATTTTTTGGTTGCAGCCGTCATTGTTGTTTGGCGGGCCGGGGCTGGATTCGAACCCGCCAATTCAGGTGTACGTGGCTGGCGCCGTAGCCCGTTGAGCCACAGGTGCCGAGCCTATTTTATTTTATTTTTAAGACAGAGTCTCACTCTGTTGCCCAGGCTAGAGAGCTCTGATGTCAGCCCAGCTCGCATCAACCTCAAATTCCTGGGCTCCAGAGGTCTTCCCGACTAGCTGGGACTACGGGCACCTGCTAATTAGTGCCTGGCTAATTTTTTCTATTTTTGGTAGAGACAAGGTCTCACTCTTACTGAAGCTGGTCTCAAACTCCAGAGCTCAAGCGATCGTCCCTCTGGGTCCCCAGAGTGCTAGGATTACAGGCATGAGCCACCGTACTGGCGTCTTGTGTTCAGATCTTAAATAGAGTGTGGTTTTGCACCGACTTGAAGTGCAAAACTGAAGGTGTTTCCTCCTGCCAAGCCCACAGCTGGAGTTGCCCCAAAAGTGGCAACAGGGGACTTCCCACAAAGAAGTTCCCCGCAAAGTGTCCCAAGATAGGGCTGGTTGGGATCTCAAACAAAGAAGCATTGAATCAGGTGATCAGTCCAAAGCGCTTGTTCCAGACTCACAGAGTGCTGCAGCCATCCCGTTCTGCCCAGGTACGCCCCCCGTGAAGGGGTCGGTGTGCGATTTTCTTGTGGGTGTGAGGAATTTGGCTCAGGGCCAAGGCCAGTTCTTTCAGTGTTTTGGGCAAAAACCCACCTCGCCCTGTCAGTTCCCCAGGTGGGGTCCAAGCCTGCTGGGGAAACCTGCAGCCGGCCAGTCACAGGGCAGGCAAAGTGCTCTGTGCTTTTTGGACATAAAAAGAAAGTGGGGGAAATGGGAGACCCTCCAGAAGGGACATTTGAAAATCAGGAGAGGACACTTGTGACAGCTCTTTGTCCTAAGAGGCAGCACTGAGAAGTTCAGCCTTCCCAGTCTCTGGCCCACATGCCTCCCACTTTTCAGCACCAACTGAGATGGCCCGTATGCGCTCCCCGAAGGCCACCAGGGCAGCTCTGCCCAACGGAGCCCACAGAACTAAGCCCTCTGGAGCTGAGGACCAGCCTCACACCACAGGCCACTTAGGATGACTGAGTCAGAACTGGGGAAGGGGAGGGGCTGTAAGGGGGGATGGTAAAGAGCAGACTGTAAAATTCTCTCCTGCCACCTGGGCTGGCACCAGCTGTGTCCACGGCCCTGGCTGGAAGGGCTGGAAGGGACTGGCCCAGAGCTGGGCACTTGCTGGGGGGAGACCAGACGTGTGTGCTAAACGGTGTCTGCATGAGCTTGGCTTCAGGAAGCTGTGTCAGGGCCTAGAAGGACTTGGACAGACAGGACATGCAGCGTTTCCAAACCCCAAACCTGTCCCCAGCCTTGGGTGGGTGTCCCCTGCCCCTGCCCTTCCCTCAGCCTGGAACACTCTCCCCTACCTGCTTCTCACCTTGGATACCCCTCCTCTAGGAAGCTCTCCCTGACCTCCTAAGCCTGGCTTGAGTGGCCCTCAGACCTGAGCTCACCCAGCAAAGCGTGTGCCCAGCTCTATCCTTGCTCAAGGGTCTCTCCCTCCCCAGCAGAGCTGTGAGTGCACAGACAGCTGGACGGCTCTACTTCTCTCTTGAACCCACAGGCATAACACAAGGCTGGTGACTGTGGTTAATAATTCCTGTGGACCAGGCTGGGTGCAGTGGCTCACGCCTGTAATCCCAGAACTCTGGGAGGCCGAGGTGGGCGGATCGCCTGAGCTCATGAGTTTGCCACCAGGCTGAGCTAGAGCGAGATCCCATCTGTAAAAATAGCCCGGCGTTGTGGCAGGCGCCTACAGTCCCAGCTACTTTGGAGGCAAGAGCCCAAGAGCCTGAGGTTGCTGTGAGCTATGGCACCATAGCTCTCTACTGAAGGCAACAAAGTAAGAGTCTGTCTCAATAATAATAGTAATAATAATAATAACAATAAATCCTGTGGGCTGAGCAATAAGAGAAGTGAATAGAGTGAAGGGTTGGAAGATGTGGGTGATCATAAGTGGACCACCAAACAGAGGCTTCCTGGGGAGGGTGAGCCGTGGAAAGGGGGAGGGGCAGTCTGGAGAACAGGTCACACGGGGCTGGGGGGTTGGGAGGCTGGGTAGGGGACACAGGCCCCTCTCCCAGGGAAGATCGCACCTGGTGTGCCCACGCCTGACTCCTGGCCAATGTGATGAAAGAGGAACAGTGCGAAAAGCTCCCACGTGGGGAAGGTGCCCTATTCGTGAGCACCCAAAGGAAGCTGGGAGACCGGGATCAGAGGCAGAAGAGGAGCTGGCTGGGAGGGAGCAGTGGGTTGCAGAGACAGGAATGGCGTCAGGCCACAGCACAGAGGGAGGGAAGAAGGCAGAAGGAAGAGAGGCAAGATTTGTGGTATGGCTGGGCCCCAAGGATTCTGGGACAATGACCCAGCCTGAGGAATGGACTTTCCAAGTGAGGGTGAAACAAGAAACCATCATTGAGGAAGCTTGTAGGTCCTGAAATGTCTAACATGCTGGGTCCATGGGCCCATTAAAGACAACCAATCGGATCGACCACTGTATAGATGGGAAAACTGAGACTCAGAGTCCAGGGTGACGTTTGTGGGGCAAGGTCAGGCTTCTTTGCCCCTGCAGAATTTCTCATCTGTAGTGTCAAGGTTCCTGAGAACAAAATACATCCCTACTGTGCTCCACGTCCCACGGCCTAGAAACGCATCCGTTTCGCATCTCACAGGGACTCCCTGGAGCTGGTGTGGACACATCCCACCGCTCAGTGACTGACCAAGACGCTGTAAGATAGGATCTCTTGATCTGAAACGTTGGCAAATAGCTGAGATTATTTTTTTAAAACATGACGTCTGCAAGATTGTGCAAGTCAAAAGAATCCTTCAGGGGATGAACTCAACGGCCTCCCATCCGCAAGGTCCAGTTTCAGGTCTGACTTCCTCCTGATTTTGGAAATCCCCAGAGGGATGATGTGGGACATTTTCCAATGGGGGGGGACTGTTGAAGGAGCAGGATGGTGGGAAGGGGGGAGGGGGCGGGGGGAGCTGGGACCTGGAAGCAAAGTTGCTTCCTTTTAATGTGGTCATTTAGACCATGAATATAGAATTCCTGACTGTGTTTCCCTCTTCATTTTTTCTTTTTTGAGATAAGAGTCTCACTATGTCGCCTTCACTAGAGTGCTGTGGCATCACAGCTCACAGCAACCTCAAACTCTTGGGCTTAAGTGATTCTCTTGACTCAGCCTCCCAAGTAGCTGGGACTACGGGCGCCCACCACAACGCCCGGCTATTTTTTGGTTGCAGTTATCATTGTTGTTTAGCAGGCCCAGGCCGGCTTGAACCCGCCAGCCTGCGTATGTGGCTGGCACCCTGCTCACTGAGCTACGGACACTAAGCCCACCCTCTTCATTTTAGAGCTGAGGAAAGGAAAGGAGTGACTTGCCCAACGTGACATCAGGGTGGTGCAAGGCTGGAATTCAGGCCTCCGGGTTCATGCCTTTTCCAGGTGGAAGGTGACCCTGAGTGTACACAGCCTGCCCTCGGCACTCACGGCTCATCCACTCAGCAGACAAGGACACTGAGGCACAGGGCAAGGGAGGGGCTCTTTGAAGTCGCCCTCGATAAAGACACGTCCCAATGGGCTAGGACAGATGGGTGGCCTCTTGGAGCAGGTGCCCCAGAAGACAGGAAGAGGGGAGAGAGGTCTTAAAACCACTGAACACTCAGAAAAGTGTGAAGTGACAATCGAGGCCTCCAAGAGACTCTCTTGGTAGACTGAGAGCCACCTCACCACACGGGGACCCCTGTCCATGTTCCCTGTGCATCCCCCATTCCCCCCGCGGCTCCCAGGGACACACGCAGGCTTGTGGTGTGGGGGTCCCGCCAACCCACACAGCCCGCAGACCCAGCGCCTCTGCCCGCCCTTTCCTGTGGACACGCCTGCATGACGGATCACTCAGCGAGGTTTGGGATCCTCTTTCACTTCCCTGTCAAAGGAAACCTGAAGCTCCATCCAGGAAGGTTGCATAAATATTGCACTGTGAGAGTGGGGGAGGGTGTGAGGGCCTGGGCAACCTGGGGGAGGGCAGGAGAGAGGTGTCAGCACAGGGAACTGGGCTCTGCAGGGCTGCAGACACTTCCCTGAGAGCCTCCCTTGCTGTTAAAAATGCAATCATTGTGTCCTTTAAAATTCAGGGTAAGGCCTAGGCCTGCTAAACAACAATGACGACTACAACAACAAGAACAACAACAAAAAACATAGCCAGGCTTGTGGCTGGTACCTGTAGTCCCAGCTACTTGGGAGACTGAGGCAAGAGGATCACTTGAGCCCATGAGTTGGAGGTTGCTGTGACTGTGACACCATAGCACTCGCCCAAGGGCAACATAGTGAGACTCTGTCTCACACACACAAAAAAATTTGGCTCAGCGCCTGTAGGTCAGAGGTTAGGGTGCTGGCCACATACACCGAGTCTGGTGGGTTTGGACCCGGCCAGGGCCAGCTAAACAACAATGACAACTGCAACGAAAATATAGCTGGGCATCGTGGTGGGCGCCTGTAGTCCCAGATGCTTGGGAGGCTGAGGCAAGAGAATCGCTTGAGCCCCAGAGTTTGAGGTTGCTGTGAGCTGTGACACCACGGCACTCTATCCAGGGTGACAAAGGGAGGCTTTCTGTCTGTCTTTTAACAAATATTTAGTGAGAAATCACCATGTTGTAGGAAATGTTCTGGCTGTAGGCGCTCCCTTGGTGAACAGATGGGTCCTTGCTTCCCTGGAGCTTACAGTCTAGTGAAGGGAGTTTGACAAATAAATGGGAAAACAAATGAATGCATAAAGTGAGTGAGGTGGATTCTGAAGGTTCGGTGTGTGTTGGGGCTTTCGTATGCATGCACAAACATGCCTTTTGCGTAGGCTTTTTTTGGCCGGGGCCGAGTTTGAACCCACCACCTCCAGTATATGGGGCTGGTGCCCTACTCCTTGAGCCGCAGGCACCACCCTTTGTGTAGGCTTTTTAAAGCAGAAGTATCATACACAATAATACAATTCAGAAATTTGCTTTTCTCTTAAAAATGCATTGTGGGCTTGGCGCCTGTGGCTCAACGGGATAAAGTGCCAGCCACGTACACCTGAGCTGGCAGGTTCGAATCCAGTCCGGGCCCGCCAAACAACAATGACGGCTGCAACCAAAAAATGGCCGGGCATTGTGGCGGACGCCTGTAGTCCCAGCTACTTGGGAGGCGGAGGCAGGAGACTCGCTTGAGCCCAGGAATTGGAGGTTGCTGTGAGCTGTGATGCCACGGCACTCTGTCCAGGGTGACAGCTTGAGGTTCTGTCTCAAAAAAAAAAAAAAAGAACCATGGCCCTTAGCTGGGTATTGTGGCAGGTGCCTGTAGTCCCAGCTACTCAGGAAGCTGAGGCAAGAGAATCGCTTAAGCCCAAGAGCTGGAGGTTGCTGTAAGCTATGACCATGGCACTCTACCGAGAGTGACAAAGTGAGACTGTCTCCAAAAAAAAAAAAAACCGGCCCCAAGGATGCCAAGGGCAAACTTTGTTTCTTTTCTTTTCGTTTTTGAGACAGAGTCTCACTATGCCACCCTTGGTAGAGTATGAGGGTCACAGCTCACAGCAAGCTCAAACTCTTGGGCTTAAGCAATTCTCTTGCCTTAGCCTCCCAAACAGCTGGGACTACAGGCACTTGCCACAATGCCCGGCTACTTTTGCTGCTAGTTATTATTGTTTAACAGGCCTGGGCCAGGCTCAAACCTGCTACCCTCAGTGTATGTGGCTGGCACCCTTACTCATTGAGCTATGGGCACCAAACCCAGACCTTGTTTCTTAAAAAAACATTTTAAAAAAGATTTATAGGCTCAGCGCCCGTAGTTCAATGGTTAGAGCTCTGGTCACATACACCGAAGCTGGAGGGTTTGAACCGGTCAGGGCCTGCTAAGCAACAATGATAACTGCAACCAAAAAATAGCCAGGCATTGTGGCGAGTGTCTGTAGTCCAGCTGCTTGGGAGGCTGAGGCAAGAGAATTATTTAAACCCAAGAGTTTGAGGTTGCTGCGAGCTGTGACACCACAGCACTCTACCCAGGGTGACAGCTTGAGACTCTGTCTCAAAAAGAAATTAAATTAAATTTTAAAAAGTAAAGATCTCCCTTGTTCTATCCCACAAAAGCCATTGCAGTACCATTTGGTTTAGTTGCTTCTAATCTTTCTCCTAGGCCCTTTTTAGATAGCTGTGGTCACTTGGCATAAATAATTTCACATCCCATTTTATTCCACCTGATATTTTAATGTAAGCATTTTCCACCATCAGGAAAAGCCCAACAAATGTCCCCATGATTGATTGTATTATGTTATGAGTGTCTTGATTTTCTTTTCTTTTCATAGTATTCATGCTCTGATTGGATTGAATTTCTTTGTAACTTTATTGTAAGACATTTAGATCGCCTCCAATCTTTTACCATTCTGACTAATGCCCCGATAGGCATCTTTATATGAATGCTTTCCTGGCCATTGGCCTTCAGATCCATTTGTAGAAGTTAAATGACGGGGCAAAAGGGAAGGAACACATTTGAGTCCCTCGGTAGTCATTGCCAAATTACTCTCTACAAGGGTAGAGCCTGTCTTCAGCGCAGCAG
>CAUYRH010106920.1:0-15247 GCA_963574655.1 Perodicticus potto
CCCTCCACCTAGGAACTGGGATTGGTGACTGCAGCTTTTCCTCTACAATTTTGCAAAGTACCTGTACCGTACTGCAGTCTGTGACTGTAGAGGCCTAATTAGTGTAGTGGGGGTAGGTGGCTCTGTCTTGTATCCAGCTGATTTCTGTCAAATCCTAGTGTTTCAGTAACCCTGGAGTGTAGACTCATGTTCAGTGAAATACAAGCACCTAGGACATTCCTTCCCCCACCAGTAGTATTTGGAAGAGGACAATCAAACCTTCCCACCAGAAAAACCTGGGGCCCACCTTGGAGGGTCCTCGGATAATTTGTACAGTTCAAGATTTCCAGACAAATTGTCCCCAACAGCCCCCCACTCTCTGGCTGGAAAGTTCAGGAGGGCTCCAGCAACTAGATGTTCGGGGCTATTGGCAGCTCGAGTGTGATTTGAGTGCCTTTGGAGCTCCGAAGAGTCAGAAATGCCTTTCCAGTAGGAGGTTTAGAGCCTGGGGATTGGTGCCTCTTACCTCACCTTGGTCGTCTTTCACCACCGGATTTTGGTCACCCCAGTCTCTGGTAGTCTTTCTGGCAGACTTTGTTAACCCAGTCTCTGTGTCCCTGTTCTTCCCAAAAAAACAAATGGGCAAATGCACCTGCCAGAGTCAAAATGAGGTCGTTGCCTCCTCCTCAAGGTAATCATAGTCTACCGCCATCCAGCAGGGGAGGCTGGTGTCTGTCTGCCTCAGGTGTTCAATGGCAGCTGAAGAAAGTTCTACCTGAGCTCAGTCCAAACCTGAGGATATCCAGAGAGCAAAAGAGTTTCTCCCTCGGCCACTGCACCTTTGTTGCTGCTGTTCTGCAGTACTGGAATCCCTATAGGGCGAGGTATGGCTCCCTCTGGAAGGCTGGTGTCCTGCGAGGGATGGGCTTTGCAACTGTCTCCACTGCCATCTTGCTCCCGGACCAGTGGATGATTTTTTAAAATGTTTAACTGGCTATTATTCCTGCATAAATCCCTCTTAGTCATCATATATTATCTTTTCTATATATAACTTGGTTTTCTTTGCTAATATTTTGTTGACAATTTTTACGCCTTTTCTTGTAAGAGATGTTGATTTGTAATTTTCTTTTCTTGTCACTTTTTTTCTGGTTTTGTGTCAGGATACTGCTGACCTCTTCAAATGTGTTGAGAAGTAGTCTATCCTTGTCTATTTTCTGGATGAGTTTTTATAGAATTGACATTGGATTATTTATTACCAAATAGTGATAAAACTAGGTAGGTGTAGGGGGTTGCTTTTATAACTTGAAACTTAACTTTAATCTTACTATGATAATCATTTCATGTTTAGGTTAAAATTAGAATTATCTTAGTTATCTTTTTTCAATGAAAGTAAGTAATTTTACTTAAAAAATATCTTATTCATTTTTCACAGACCAATTTTCATTACTCTCTGCTATACATATATTCTTCTTGCCATAAACCTAAGGAATTATTCTTTTTCTAATAATTAAATTTTAATGTATGGTTTAAAAAATAAATGGTGTTTTAAGTTTAGAAATGGTTCATCATACATTTGTTTTTATTAGAGTGGTATTTTTAATCAAAATTTTAACAAGTTACTCAAGTTTTATATAGTTGGACTGATTATGATTTTTTAAATTTAGTATATGTTAATTAATGCTAATTTATTTCTTATCTAGTCATGCAGATGGATCAATAAAATTTTGGGATGCTTCTGCAAGTAAGTTTCAAATTTCTCCCTGTATAACAGAAACCACTAGGTTAATATTTGCTTGTAGCTGTTCACCATGTTTTAGTTTGGGCAATTAACATTTCAGATATATTTTCAGCATACATATATAGTTGTGTTACAAAAACTATTTCTAATATTGTTAGATGAATTTAAAGTATTATCTCTACTTTTCTTCTATGATATAAAACAAACTAGACTAAGTCACTCTTTGTTAGTAACCCATTAAATCTTAAGAGGCATGGTACATTGGAAAAAGTACCAAACTTACCTGGATGGTCTTGGTCAAGTGCTTTTACCCTCTAATCTTCACTTTCCTGGAAATTTGAATTTGAATTTGAATTTGAACATCAGAAACATCAGAAAATTCAAATAAAATGTCCATCAGTTGAGGAGAACAGTTAGGGATGGAAATTCATGAAGAGCAGCATAAAAGTAATATCTGAAGCTATAGAAGTAAATAGCTTGTAAGGGAGACTGTAATACATAGAAAACCAGAGGAAGGTTAAATATTGATAATGCTCATAGCCCACAAGGTAGAGTCCTTTAGTAATTAAGCAAACCATCAGCAAGAGGAAAAGAGTAAGAGAGTTAAAGCTGTACTTTCTGAGGCCCCTTTCTGACCTCACACAGTAAAAAGGAAGTGCTTAAAGGGAAACTCCAAAGGCAATAGATTCATGTCAAATTGAAGAATCTTTTTATGTAAATATGAGTCTGTTCCTGGACAAAACCAATTGTGCAATGATCTCATTGCTACTTTCCCACCACCTAAAAGTCAAACTTTGGCTTTTAAAATATGACAGGGCACTTTGACACTAATACACACTATAGTACATACCACCCTTAAGCATGCATAATATTTTAAGAAATTAACTTTACAGAAAATATTTTATCACATTCGGAATATTGCAGTGAATTACAACATGTTCAATATTTTATACTATAATCAATTTTAAGGGCATATCTCCAACTTAATGGATGTCACTGAAGAATATCACTTAGTTTGCTAATTTTGTGAAACACTGTCTAATATAGGAAGTGAGGTAAATTTGAATAATTGAATTTATATTACTGTGTTTTCGTTTTCTATTGTTAAGTAATAAGTTACCACAATTAAATTTTTTTTTTTTTGCGGTTTTTGGCTGGGGCTGGGTTTGAACCAGCCACCTCCGGCATATGGGGGCCAGTGCCTTAGTCCTTTGAGCCATAGGCACTGCCCAAGTTAACAGCTTAAAACAACAATGATTTATTGTCTCACAGTTTCTATTTATCAGAAATCTGATTACACTTTAGGTCTTTGCTTGAGGTCTTACAAGTTGTAGTCAGGGTGTTGGCTGAGGAGTTCATCTGAGGTTCAAGATTCTCTTCCAGGCTCATGTGATTGTTGGAAGGCTTCATTTTCTTGCATATTTAGAATTCGTGGTGGTTTGCTGCTTCATACTCAGCAGGAGAAAGTGTCTCTTTACTTCAGGGAGGGCCCCAGTCCCTTTTAAAGGATTCACCTGATTAGGTCAGGTTCATAAAAAAAAATCCCTTTGTTGATTAACTTAAAATCAACTAATTTGGGGCCTTAATTATATCTGCAGTATCATTTCACCATGGTTATGCAATAATAATAATCATGGGTCATGGAAGTAATATCCCTCTGGTCTTAGAAGCCAAGCTATAGCACCTAATATAATGCCTTACCTATTTTAAAATTGTTTTAGTTTGACATAATTCCAGCCTTATAAAAAATTGCAAAAGTGGAACTATAACTATGAAATGTATACCTTTCTGCCAGATTCCCCAAATCTCAATGTATACTACTTTTGTTCCCTTTCTTCTTTTATCTCTCTTTCTTTTCCTCCTCCTCTCTTTTTTCCTTCCTCTTCCTCTTTCTTTCTCTCCTCTAGGTATTCACTCTCACATATGTACATATAAATGTACACATATACATATAGCCTTTTTGAGAGTAAAGTTGTAGACTATGCTTATCTAACACTACATACCCCTAAATATGTTAATGTGCATTTCCAACAATTAAGGGCATTCTCTGACATAGCCGAAGTGTAGTTGTCAAAACCAGGAGATCAACATTGATACAACTCTGTTATCTAAACTCCAGATCTTATTCGGCATTCGGTTTCTCTAATTGTCCCAATAGCGTCACTTATAACAAAAGAAAATCTAGAATCATTTGTGGAAGTTAGTCATCATATCCTTTGAGTTTTTTAAAAATCTGGAATAATTCCTGAGTCTTTATTTCATAACATTGACAATTTTGCAAAGTTCAAGCTAGTTATTTTGTTAGAATCTCCTTCAGTCTGGGTTTGACCAATGTTTCCCATGATTAGATTCAGATTATGCACTTTCGGCGGGACTCCGGATTTCTAAAACTTTCTCAAGGATCTTTTATAGAATCAAAGCTTTTTTATAGGGTATAGTTATATGTTATCATAGTTATTATGATCTCAAATGGAAAAGCATGCCCCTAAATATTCTTGAAAACATTTCACAAACCAAATTTTATGAAATTATCTAACTCTTTCTTGACATAGAAACAGTCAGAAAATATCCCTTCTAATATAAATACAGATTATTGGACTGCCAGTATTACTAACTGGCAAATGTTTCCCATCTGAAAAAGTGCCTAAAAAATTTACTGAGAGAAGTTAACAGTCTGGGCATAGCAGAACCCTCTCATCTAGTAATCAAAGGGAAAAAATTTTTTTAAAAATTAGGAAATATCCCTTAGGAAAAAATAACCTCCATTATTTCCAGTGTGAACTTTCTAACTTTTTTATCAATGTTTTCACCTATAAACATTGATAAAAATACCCACTTCATGGGACTTTTCTGAGGATCACATGAAAAAGCATCTATATATTACATGACATACATTATATATTCAATAAATGTTTATTTTTTTTCTCTGTAGTCTCCTGTAGCTACTGTACTAGCATTAGAGAATGATATCGAATACTTACTAGTTAAAATATAATTCATTTTCTCTACTTGAGTTTTGCTTTTGTAGTTTAACAAACATATTGAAAAGCTTAAACAACATCTAATAATTAAGTTTACATTAGATGATAAATATGCTTTAATATCTTATAGTAACTCTGCAGATGCTATACAAACTGAAAACATCAAAAGTGTTTGAAAAGCAGAAGGTAGGAGAAGGAAAACAAACATGTGAAATTGTAGAGGAAGATCCATTTGCCATTCAGATGATTTACTGGTGTCCAGAAAGCAGAATATTCTGTGTATCAGGAGTATCAGCATATGTCATAATTTATAAATTCAGCAAACATGAAATTACAACAGAAATAGTGGTAAGTTATTTAAAATTTAACTTTCAATCTAAAAGTTTTTAAAATAAAATGATTTTCATAGATTTGTGTTATTACTTGGTATGATGTTCAGGCATCACGTGTACAGCATGCAGCCAGTAATACAATTCATAGAATTTTTAATTTCTATTGTTACTTAATAAAACAGATTAAAAAATAATTTGGCTACAAAGGCCAAAAACAATTTTTGATAAAAACTTAAGCTTTTTTCCAGTGTCAAAACGCACTTATATTTTAAGTTAATCTTGCTACAAATTAAACATGTCATATTTTTCTCATTTTTCTTTTTTATATTATACAAGTTGTATCTACCTGGCCAAACGAGTCAATTTCTTTTGTCTGCTTATTACCAATACTGAAACTTTAATATTATCTTTAAAATTTATTTGCTTTTATTGACAAACAAAAACTGTGTGTATTTATATTGTACAATATGATGTTTGAAATATCTGTATGTTGTGGAATATATACCTATTAAATGTATAGATTTTAGGAAGACATTTATTAATTTTGTTAAGTTAAATTAATGAAGCTTTTATTCTATACTTAATTTTTAAGAAATTTATTTGATTTGTTTTCTTATCAACTACTATAGAATGATTATTTCTCAACTACAATATGGTTATTTTTAATGATTTTCTATCTAGTTACTTTTTTAATAGGAGAGAAATAATTATGGGATGACTGTATCTAGTCTTAATTTTTAAATCAATGAAATACTCTATTTAAAATAATGGTGCTCTTATGGGTTAAATTAAAGCACCTATAGAAAACTTTCCTTCCCTACCCTGTTCAGAAGGTAAAAATTATTTACTATAGGGCTTTGTATAAGTTTTATTTCCTCAATGGCTAAAATTAATATTTCTCTTTTATAGTGTATTAGTTAAAAGCCCAGGCTTTGATGTCAGATAAACCTAGATTTTTATTTTAGCTTTCCCACTGGATACCTGTGTGACTTTAAGCAAGTCTACTACTTAGTAGCAGAGTCTGGTTAGGATACAGTTTCATCACCTATGTAAATTCCCATGTAAACAAAAAGAAAAAAATTGAAAAATGAAAAGTAAAAATAATCCAAAAATACTTAATACCAATTTTATAGTATTCTTGTGATGATTATATAAAGACATTATCATAATGAATCAGTAATCAGTAATTGGTAATTGTATTGTCACCACTAGAGTTCTTTTTGTAGTTTTAAGATGATGATGAAAGTAATTTTGGTAATATTGCTATATTCACCACCCTATAATGACATTTTTTAGAAGCAATAGTTTCAATCTCAAAAATGCTCATTTTTACATTATAAAGCAAATATTTTTTCTAAAATCAATTTTACTTAAAGCATTTAACATAGTCATGAAGAATGTAGCTTTAAAATATTTTTAGTTTAGGATTTTTGGGATCAACTTTTATTACTATATAAAAATTATTTTTTATTAAGTATTGTTGACCAAGCTGGTGAAATTAAACAAAAGATAAGGTAATTAACCAACCAAACTGTGTAATATTTTCTGGAAAATTTCTGTTAATACAGATGAAAAATGCAATGAAAAAATCTTAACCTAAAAGGCATTGTACAAACAATGGGGGTTTTTTAATACACAACAACAGATTCTACACCATAAATCTACACACACATAACCACAAGGATCCAGTTTAATTTCTTTCACTGGAATAACCATAACCAATTTCTCATTTTATTTTATCATATAACAAATTATAACCTTTATTTTATCCGAAAGAATATGTGTAATCTAAAAATCTCTATCTCCACTAGTATATATAATTTTTCTTATAATTCCAAAAAATTTTTATAATTTTCTATTTTTGTGATTGCCATTGAATAGTCATATAATTTCCTACTTAATTCAACTTAGGATACTTCTCAACTTTGGTAGAAATTGAAATCAAATTTATTAATCTGAAATAATTCTTAATAATTTCTAAAAAGTTAGTAGATATTTTAATGTGATTATTATTGTGACTTAGATTAAATTAAAACTTGATTTTTTTTTTTTTAAGTCATTAGAGGTACGACTTCAGTATGATGTTGAAGATATTATTACCCCTGAACCAGAAACAAGTCCTCCGTTTCCAGATCTCTCATCCCAGCTTCCTTCTTCAAGGAGTCTTTCCGGGAGCACTAGTACTGTGGCTAGCGAAGGAGTAACAAAGGACAGTATCCCATGCCTCAAGTAAGAGTTGCTACCACATTTAAGACAATTTCTTATGTTAATGATATAATTCTTTGAACCATGACAAATAAAATCACTCTTCTCTCTTATTAAGTTGTTATCAAGTGATCTATAGTTCCGTGAAGGTACCTTGATCTTCTCTTTGAACATCTATGAAGAATATTTTCATCCTTCATTTATTTATTCATATATTTCTTTCCCACAAGTATTCTAAAGAAAACATGGCTTTGACAGAACTGAAAGTTTGGAGGGGAGAAACTTGGCCACTTGCTTGATTCTTTCCAATTGAAAAAGTATGTTTATGGAATTTCTGCTACCTTCTTGTAATAAAAAAGAAAACAAAGTTTGCTGTCTACTATAAGCACCTTATATTAGAAAAAAGAATTTTTCTCCTAATTGCTAGTATATTACATAATATTTCTTTCTTTTTTATAACTAATCCTGTTTGTTAATAAACTATGTTCTCTCGGTATATCTAAACAAAGTTTAGCATCATATCAAATAAAACCTAAAGTTAATAAAAGCCCATAGTAATATTTACCTTAATTGTTTTTAGGTTTTTTGGTGATAGTTAATAAATTACTGCTTACTGCTTCTATACCATCAAACTAAATGTTTCTAATGTTAACTGGTTGGTGAATTAAGCTTAAAAGAGGAATTTCTCAGAGTCACATATGAAAATATCTGCATCTGCTAATCAGGTAACTTTAGACAGCTAGTTTTCTTACCCTAGATGAGGGTGAAGCTAGTTATCTTAGAAAACTCTTATGCAAAATTTAGGGATAAGATTTCAGGGACAAAATTCATACAATTAGCAGCTTCTCTAGTTTTGTGATCATTGATTTTCCTTCCAAAAATTTTCATGTAAAATACAAGGGAAAAGAGGAAATATGTGCATGTATTACTAGGAGGAAAATTTACAAAGAGGAAACATCATCAATAAAATTTTAGCCAGTGGAGAACTTTCATAATGTTATAATTTTACATATTTTATTTTCTCTGTGTTATCTTTACTTCACTTAATTGATTTGTTTTAAAAAGGAAAAAAAATTTTCAACAAAGCTCAAGAAAGCGTTTTGTAGTTTGATTTATTAACTAAGAAGTCTCATCATTAAAATGTGAATCTTTTAATGACTTGGATATTTTTCTATAAAACTTTTAAAAAATTAACGTAGGAATTTAAAGTTAGGGATGAGAGATCAGCCATGATCTGGTACTGGAGATAAAATGAGCAGTAAAAATTGTTGAAGTATACTTATATGGACACATTTAATGTTGATTTAAAAAGTAGTAAAGGCAATCTTAAGGGTAATAAAGAGAACCAAAGGGAAAAAAAATAAGTATAATCCTATATTGTGTGGTTACCACCTAAGGACCAAATGGTAAACCCAATTTAAGAATATCAGTTTGTGAATTACATCATATTATAAACAATTGTTGAATGGCATATTATTCATACTTTCCTAAATTATATGTAGGCATTCATCCAGGTCACTTTCCTTTGCTGAATGTAGACTCCCATGTACATCAGTGAGTAAATATTTTCATTTTAGCAGTATTATAATTCTTATCAATATTCACATCCTTGTACAATTACTTGAATTTTTATTTTTTTGCCTTTTTGTTTCCTATTGTGCAAAATGGGTAGTTATTGTGGGCCTCATTAAGAGAGTGAAAACAAATACTTGAAGTAGGTGTGGGAGTTAGCCAAAGAATATCTGATAGAACAGTGTTCCAAGCAGAAGGAATAGCTATAGCAAAGAACTTAAAGTGCTTGGCATGTTTGAGGGACAGTAACGAAATCAGCATAGCTAGAGTGAGGTAATAAGATATGAAGTCAGCTAGGTCATAGACAACCAAATGTAGGCCATTGTAGGGACCTTGCTTTTTTATTCCAAATAAGAAATGGGGAGTCATCATAGGTTTTACATCAAAAAGTGACTTGATCAGATTTAAATTTTAAGTAGACTACTATAGTGGATCTGTTGAAAATGACTTGGGGATAGAAGGTAGGGTAGAAGCTGAGAGACTAGTTAGGAAGCTACTGGAGTAAACTAATTAGAGATGAATTTAAGACCTGCCAGATGTAGCGAATAAAATACAGGATGCCCACTTAAATTTGAATGTCAGATAAACATCAAACCCTTTTTGTATCAGCATATCCCAAATGTTTCACTGTATATTTAAAAATATATATTTTAATCCTTTATTTGAAATTTAAATATAAATGAAATATAAATTTAAATTTAAATAAATATAAATGAAATTTAAATATAAATAAGAGTCCTACATTTTTATCTGGCAGCTGTTACTAGGGTGGCAGAGTAGTGGAGTAAAAAATAGTCAGGTTCTGGATATATTTTAAAGATAGCATCAGTAGTATTTGATAAGTGGCTGAAGAGGAAGTATGAAAGAAGGATGAGAGAGGAGGACTTACTTTAAGGTTTTTATAACTGAATAACTGGAAGGCTAAGAGTTGCTATCAATGGGAACAGAGACGGCTACAGGTAGAGCAGATTTAAAGGAAGAGTAGGAAGTCAGGTGTTGGATAAGTTAAACTTTGGGCAGTAAGTTAATGGCAGTAAGTCTTTTTATTATGCTTTATAACTTACATATGTGTAACAAATATTACATATGAAAAATAATTTAAAATACTTTTCTCAGAAAACAAATGATGAAGGCCAGTTAAATTTGTAGATTTTAATAACTGAAAACCTACTTAAATAACTAAGTAATCATAAGTGGTTCAATATATTTTGGGAAGCTAGAAGATATTATCTGCTGGAGTGCTGCCCCAATGCCTGGTATTGTTTTTTTCTGCAGGACAAACCTGTGTAAATTCTTAAGATAAGTTTGAACATGCTTCTCTTTCTTCTAGTGTTAAGACACGACCAGTGCGGATGCCTCCAGGATATCAAGCAGAACTTGTTGTTCAGTTGGTGTGGGTAGATGGTGAACCTCCCCAACAAATTACTAGTCTTGCTGTAAGCTCAGCATATGGAATGTAAGTAATTTAAATTCCCTTTCTAATTTATATCATTTAACTTATATTTTTGATAGTTTTTTGATGTTCCTTTTAAAATACTTAAGTGAAGTCCTAAAAATAAAAGCCCTTACCTGGATTTTTATTAGATTGAACATGGTATAAAGAAAAATCATAATTTAAACTTAAACTGTGCTTATTTGTTCTTTTTTTATCTCAAACTTATGATATAATGTTCTCACTTTTGATGTTATTAAGAGATTGTTATGATGTTATTAAACTTATACTTTTTATTTGTGTGTTTGTATATTTCCTGTCCTTTTTCTCTGTATACATCATTTTGGATGCTTTCTTTTGGCTTGCCTTTTAGAGTTCATTAATTCCCTTTCCAACTGTGTCTAATCTGATGATAGATATGGAGTTCAGTTTCAGTTATCTTATTTTTCAGTTCTAGACCTTCTATTTGATTCTTCTAAAGTTTCCTTTTCTCTTCCCATGTTATAATTCCTATCTTTACTTCCTTGAACATATTGAATGTAGTCTTTACATATGTTTTTGATACTTCCGTATTTGGTATTTAGACTATTACTTTTTTTACTTTGAGGGTCACAATATATTGTATATATGTATTCCAGTTTGTTTGTTTAGTTGCTTTTTTTTTTTTTTTTTTTTTTAGACAGAGTTTTACTTTGTCATCCTCGGTAGAATGCTGTGGTGTCACAGCTCACAGCAACTTCCAGCTCTTGGGCTTAGGCAATTCTCTTGCCTCATCCTCCTGAGTAGCAGCTGGGACTATTGGTGCCTGCCATAATGCTTGGCTATTTTTTTTTTTTTAATTTGGCCGGGGCTAGATTCAAACCTGCCACCCTTGGTAAATGGGGCCAGCACCATACTCACTGAGCCACAGGTGCCACCCTAGTTGCTTATGTTTTTTAATTGAATAATAAACATTATAATTTGAGGTTCTGGGTAATTGTTATCTTCCTTTGGAAAGTATTTTCGGTGAAAGATTAGGCTAAGAGACTATAGGAGGCTCAAAATAACATAATTCAATCAGATATAAGATCTTTGAAAGTTGCATTTATTTCCCTTAAAGTTTTAATTTAATTCCAATTAATCCTTATTCATATGCTGTAGCCTTCCACAGTGGTTGTGTCAAACTATAGACCAGCAATGTTGAGAATACCTGGTTTCTTATGGCCTTTCTAACAACAATATAACCAAACATTAGTATGATTTTCTTATATCTTAAGTGAAATTTAATAATTTTCCTTTATTATGACATTTCTGTTTCTATTCCTTTATTCTATTGTATATATAGAAATTTAATAATTTAAGTGAAATTTAGTAATTTTCCTTTATTATGACATTTCTGTTTCTATTCCTTTATTCTATTTCCTTTATTATGACATTTCTGTTTCTATTCTTTATCCGTTTGTCTGCAGATTTGGCCTTTATCTTAGAACTTTGTGAAATCTGTTTATGTATTAGGAAGTTAACTTTCTTTATGATATCACTTGAAAATATTTTTCCTACTTTTGATTGCTTTATGATTTTATTTAGGATAGTTTCTTCTTTCCCATGCATAACGTTTAAAATAATTCTATTTTTTAATTTTTCTTTTATGGCTTGGATTTTGTGTCATAGTTAGAAAGGCATTAACTTTAAGATAATAAAACATAATAAACAATGGTTATGGTTCCTCTAATATGTTTATTATTTATTTTATATATTTACATATTTAATCTATCTATAATTTATTTAACCATAAAATATGAAATATGGATTAAACTATATTTTTCCCTGATGACTAAGAATTATGCCAATACCACTTCCTGAATATATATTTTCTCTACTAATTTAGCATCAACTTTTATCAAAAAATTTCCTTGTGTATTTTGCTATATTTCTGTACTTCCTAAGCTAAGTCTGGTGAACTCCAAGAGAACTCCTTGAAGGCAGTAAGGAGAAGTACATGAAAAAAAAGTCTTATCTTTGTGTTCCTAGAGTTTTCTGAATGAAATGATAGGATATATGTGAACATAGATGTTGAATGCTTGCTTCTTGACTAGAAAATTCTATCGTAAGAAAGGGGCCAGTAATAGGTGATGGAAGAAGGACGGGACTGTGGAAAACTTCTATTAATTAATATGGTAAGAATGTATTATTAAGCTCTAGCCCAAAAAATTACCATGGATGATGGCTGAGGTCAAGCATTTTCATGCTTGAAAGAGATTGACATTAAAGAGCTTGACCTTCAAAGGCAAAGGACATAAGAATTAAGAGGCTATAAGGCTTGGTGCCTGTAGCTCAACGGGCTAAGGCGCCAGCCATGTACACCTGAGCTGGTGGGTTCAAATCCAGCCCGGGCCTGCCAAACAACAATGGTGGCTGCAACCAAAAAATGGCCGGGTGTTGTGGTGGATGCCTGTAGTCCCAGCTACTTGGGAGGCAGAGGCAGGAGACTCGCTTGAGCCCAGGAATTGGAGGTGCTGTGAGCTGTGAAGCCACGGAACTCTATCCAGGGTGACAGCTTGAGGCTCTGTCTCAAAAAAAAAAAAAAAAAAAAAAAAAAAATAATTAAGAGGGTATGAAGATGTATCATGTGTTCTATTTTGGAATACACCAGTTAGAAAACACATTTTCCATGTAAGGCAACTGTGGAGATGATACTCACCACAAAGTCTTTAAAGAACCTATGCTTGTATGAGGAAAACATCTCAGACACCCATCTCCTAGAGCAGTGGTTCTCAACCTTTCTATGCTGCAAATCTTTAATACAGTTAGTTCCTCATGTTGTGGTGACCTCCAACCATAAAATTATTTTTATTGCTACTTCATAACTGTAATTTTGCTACTGTTATGAATCATAATGTAAATATCCAATATGCAGGATGTATTTTCATTGTTACAAAGGGGTCGCAACCCACAGGTTGAGAACTGTTGTCCTAGAGAGATATACTTGCCAAAAAAATAAAATCCCAGTTGATGTGGCTACTGGAGTAAATTCCACCAAGTTTTTAAGAAATAAATCATGCAATATTACATAAAAATGTTCCTGGGAATTATGAAAGATAAATCATGCACATCTCATTATGAGGCCAATATAACTTGATGCAAAAACTAGAAAAGACCACTACAAAAAAAGAAAATTATAATTCCATATCACTTATAACATAGATGAAAAAGTCCCAGCCAATATATAAATAACTCTAACAACTAAAAGGGATAACATAACCAAATTTGATTTACACTAGGAATGCAGGCTTTGTTTAACATTTAAGTGAAGCAGTATAATTTACCACATTAACAGGATAAAGTAGAAAAATCATAGCTGCCAGGAATGCACAAAGCAAGAGCATTTGACAAAATTTAGCATTGATTTATGATTTTTTAAAGGAACTATTTAATAACTATAATAAGAAAAAAAATTTTTTTTTTGAGATAGAGTCTTACTCTGTTGCTCCCAGTAGAGTGCTGTGGCATCACAGCTCATAGTAACCTCAAACTCCTGGGTTTAAGAAATTCTTTAGCCTCAGCCTCCCAAGGAGCAGGGACTAAAGGTGCCCACTACAATGCCTATCTGTTTTTAGAGACGAGATCTCGCTCTGGCTCAAGCTGGTCTTGAACCTGTGAGCTCAGGCAATCCACCCACCTCGGCCACCCAAATGCTGGGATTACAGGTGTGAGCCACTATGCTCGGCCTAGAAAATTTTCTTAATCTGATAAGTTATAGCAAATATCATACTCTATAGTAAAATAGCAGAAGTTTTACGTTTTAAATTAAAAATAAGAAAATTGTCTTAGTCCATTGATCTTCTATAACAAGATACCTTAGAGTGTGTAAGTTGTAAACAACAGAAATTTATTGCTCACATTTCTGAAAGTTGGGACATCCCAAGATCAAAGTGCCAGCATATTCAGTGTCTGGTGAAACTTTACTCTCTGTTTCAAAGATGGTACCTTCTGGCTGCATTCTCACATTCTTAGAGGCAAACAAGCTCCTCAGGGCTATCCAGGAGGGAGCAAGATGGCAGCTAAGTAATAGCTTCTTTACAACTGGAAGCAGTGAGATTGGGGAGAGAATACTCCAGGAATCTCTGGCTTGTGGGCTCTGCCCAGAAACATCCCTTTGGGGACTCAAGGAGATAGCAAGAGACTTCTGCACCCCAATAGGAGAACAAAAGAAGTGGAGAAGTGGCAAGCAAGTGCATTTGTTTGGTCTGAGGCTGTGGCGGCCGCAGCTGTGCATACAATAGCAGTGAGATTGCAGACAGAGAAGGCTTTCCCTATGGGTTGTTTTGTTTTGTTGGACTTGGGCACTCAGTTGAATTACCTTGGGAGAACTTGGGCAAGAGTGCAGGTAACTTTAAGCATTGTGCAGCATCTGGGATTGAGCTTCTGGGCCAGAATGGAGCTAACATTGTTGGGCTGTGGGCTGCATGCACAGCCATTGTGGGAGAACTGCCCCTGCAGGCTCTGCCCTTAGGGTTGCAGAGCGAGACCCAGGCTGGGAGACCTTGGGCAAATGATCCAGTGACTGTGGGAAGCACCAAAAGTTGGGACTGAGATGCCAGGGAAGAGCAGAGCTTTCAGTGTTTGGCAGTGGGAGGGCTGGCCTACAGCTTTGGCCCTCAGGGACATAGAGTGAGGCTGGTTTGGGGCACCAGATAAGTGGGCAGCTACTTTAGGAGAGATCCCAGAGACAAGTGCTTTCTTGGGAAATCTTCTGCTTAGCCAAGGTTTATGGTTTAAAGTGTCTTTTAAGGCTCAGTGCCTGTGCCTCAAGAGGCTGAGGCACCAGCCATGTACACCTGAGCTGGCAGGTTTGAATCCAGCCCAGGCCCGCCAAACAACAATGATGGCTGCAACCAAAAAAATGGCTGGGTGATGTGGAGGGTGCCTATAGTCCCAGCTACTTGGGAGGCGGAGGCAGGAGACTCGCTTGAGCCCAGGAATTGAAGGTTGCTGTGAGCTGTGATGCCACAGCACTCTATCCAGGGTG
>CAUYRH010106921.1:0-47043 GCA_963574655.1 Perodicticus potto
GGCGCCTGTAGTCCCAGCTGCTTGGGAGGCGGAGGCAGGAGACTCGCTTGAGCCCAGGAATTGGAGGTTGCTGTGAGCTGTGATGCCACGGCACTCTCTCCAGGGTGACAGCTTGAGGCTCTGTCTCAAAAAAAAAAAAAACTCCTGGGTTTAAGTGATCTTCCTGCCTCAGCCTCCTTAGTAGGTGGGATTACAGGCACCTGCCACATGCCTGGCTAATTTTTTCTATTTTTTAGTAGTGACAGGTCTCACTCTTGCTCAGACTGGTCTCAAAATTCTGAGCTCAAGGGATCCTCCTGCCTTGACCTCCTACAGTGCTAGAATTACAGGTGTGAGAGTCCAGCCTTTAAGCACTTCTTGTATATTAAATCAGTTAGGATAATTATTATTCCTATTTTACAGACAAGGAAACAAGAGCACGGAGAGGTAAAGTAACTTGTCGAAGGCCACACGGCTGTATGAATAAAATGGAATTATCACCCAGGCAGGTGGCAGCTGAGTCTGTGTGTGTAACCACTGCACTCCACTGCCTGGCTTCATCTTGTCTGTGCATTCTGACCCCACCTGCTTAGTGTTAGGCCCTTTGTGGAAAGGATTTGGTTTGATTTCATGACCATCCTATAGGGTAGAAGTTTTTGCCATTCTCCATTTTACAGGTAGAGGAAATGAGGCCTGGTGAAGTGGAGCCCTTGGCTCTGGGTCACAGGACAGGGTGTGTTCCCAGTGATACTACCTCACTGCTGTGGCCAGAGTCCAGGACTCGGTGTGCCCTGCAGGGTATTTTTCCTCTGCAGCCCCTTGGACCTCCCTCCTGCCCGTCTCCACATTGCCCGTGTTGCCTGATTGGTAATGGTGTCCCTATCAGATGTTCCCCCCCACTGCCAGGGCCTAAGGGGCCTCCCACCCCATTGTATAGGCCAGGAAGCCATCCCCTCCCTCCTAGGCCAGGGGAGGCAGTCTCTGGGGGGAAGGTCCTTTCCAGAGAGGCAAGTGCCCAGGCGGCAGGCCGTGGCTGGTCCTAGGACAGGCACATGCTGGCCCTTTAAAGGCAAGGAGCTGGGTGGTGGCTGTTCTGAACCCAAGAATCACTAGTCCCTTCTAATCAGACACCTTTTGAGGGGGTGAACCCAGGTTCAAGGACAGCTGAGGATGACAGCTGGGTAGGCGGGTCTTGTTTAAGGCATGTTCTCCTCCTTCTCTGGGCTCAGTTTTCTCAGCTGTATAATGGGAGAGTGGGGCTGGGGATCTCTAGGCCCCCGGCATGCTATGAGCCTGTGACCCTGTGGGTGGTCCTCTCCTGTTAGTCCATAGTAACAGAGTGAACTCTGATTGGGGTGTCCACCTAGGCTATCCCCATGAAGTCTCACAGTGACCTAAAAGGAAGGACTCCATTGCTGTCTGTTCATGATGTAAGGAACTCAAGGCACAGTGGTTCCAGAGCCCCTGAGGCCACAAGGCGGTGAGAGTGAAGTTGGGGGCTGTGCCCAGGATTGAAATTCCCAAAGGCTCCCTTGGTAGGCCCACGGGCTACCCCACTGTCCTGCAAACACTGCTCATTCTCCCTTCCCCTCCTCACCACACAGACGAGGAGCAGGAGGTGGCTGAGGTGTCCCATGGGGGCTGTGGGGACTTAAGAATGTGTATGTCACTGGCACTCCAGTCTTTCCTGCTAAGCCAGGCCTCATATCGCCTCTGGGCTGGACCAGGGCTTAAGAGCCATCTGCAAACTCTCCCCTGGGTCAGGGAGGGCTCCCTGGAGGCTGTGGCACGTCAGCTGTTAGTGGAGCAAGAGTAAGCACTAGGCAGGTAAAGGAATGGTCAGGCCGCGGGGGGGGTGAGGGGGCATTCTGGGCAAAGGCAGGCACACATCAAAGAAATAGGACATCTGCACCTGACTTCTGAGTGTTCCCAGGCCCGTGTTCGCAGTGCTGCTTCCTGGGCCTGTGCTGCCCCGGGGACCCTCCAAGATGCCCCTGGCCTCAGCAGGGCAGTCTGTCTACCCAAAGGCCCTCTGTGTCCCAGCGGCTTTCCTGCTAGATTGTCAACCAGTGCGATAAGAGCCTGGACGCAGGAGCCCAGTTGCCCTCTTCAGTCCTGCCTTTGCCACCTCAGTGGAGTGACTTCTCCTTGCTACTTGTCTCAGGAATACCCTCGTTAATGCCCTCCAGCTCTGTTGTGAAAGGCCCATGGACTGAATAAGTGACTCAGGAAGGAAGACCACGGAGCTGAGTGCTGCGTGCCAGACAAGGTGACCGGGTTGGGTCTGGGCAGAGGGGGTGCCGTGGTTGAGCACCAGTCCTCGGGGGCCTTCTGGGAATCGGGCCCAGTGTAGCCAGTCTGCACAATGTTCTGGAGAAACAAAATTCCAGATTCGTGCGAATCTCCCCAATTTTTTTTTTTTTTTTGAGACAGAGTCTCAAGCTGTCACCCTGGATAGAGTGCTGTGGCATCACAGCTCACAGGAACCTCCAATTCCTGGGCTCAAGCAAGTCTCTTGCCTCCGCCTCCCAAGTAGCTGGGACTACAGGCGCCCGCCACAACGCCCGGCCATTTTTTGGTTGCAGTCGTCGTTGTTGTTTGGCAAGCCTGGGCTGCATTCGAACCTGCCAGCTCAGGTGTATGTGGCTGGTGCCTTAGTCCATTGAGCCACAGATGCTGAGCCCCAATTTTTTTTAGACAGTGTCTCAATATGTCACCCTTGGTAAAGTGCTGTGGCATCACAGCTCACAGCAACTTCTAACTCTTGGGCTTAAATGATTCTTTTGCCTCAGGCTCCCAAGTAGCTGGGACTATAGGCACCCACCACAACGCATGGCTGTTTTTTGTTGCAGTTGTCATTGTTGCTTAGCTGGCCCTGGGTTGGTTTCAAATCAGCCTAGGTATATGTGGCTGGCACCATAACCACTGTGCTATGGGTGCCAAGCTGAAATCTCCCAATTTTTAAGGCAAGGCCAAATGTTAGAAAACAGCTTGGGATCATGGAAAACCAAGACCCTGTCTTCAGAAATGCCAAATCTCACTCACCTCTGCCTGCCGACTTCTCCCCAGTTGACATGCAAATCAGTCGATATGCAAATTTGGTGATATGCAAATAAGCACCACAAACTACATATAACAAAAGGCCCAGGGGGGTGAGAATGCACCTTCCTTTCTTCCTGTCTGTGCCTTCCTTCACGGCTTCACACTGGCAGAAATGCCTCAAGGGCAGGGGGTCTTGTCTGTTCACTGTAGTACCGCCAGGGCCTAGACCTGTGCCTGGCCCGCAGGAGGTTTGCCTTCTCGGTTAAATGGGATGGATGAGTGGATGAATGCTGAGAGGGAAGATGATAATGGACGTAGATGAGGTACAGAAGAAGGATCATGGACATTGCTAACTGGCTGAGTGGCCATGGGCATTTAATGTCACCTCCATGGCCTCTATTTGCTCATCTACTGAGTGAGCAAGGCTCAGGTCCCTTGGAAAGCAATTGGACTGAGTGTTGGAAGCGTACCGTACAGGGCTTACTGACCCAATAATTCCATTCCAGCTAAGGAGCAATCCCTATATATGGAAAAAGGAAAGCTTTCTGTGTAATGATATTGATCAAAACAGATTATTTATAACTTTGAAAAACTGGAAATAACAGAGATGTCCAACAATAAGGAAATGGCTAAATAAATCATGGAACTTCCACTTGACAAAATGTTAGGCAGCCAATAAAAATGAGGATCAGAGAAGAGGAAAAAGAAACGAGGTTACAGAGAGAAAGACCAGGAAAGTGCCCGTGATATAATGGCCAGTAGGAAAGGCAGGATACCACCGTTTTGTTGTTTTCTTTTAATATGCAGTATGATCTCAGCTGTGTTTTAAAAAACGTCCTCAAACAAAAAACTATGGAAGGAAATACATCAAACCTTAACAATGATTGTCTCTGGGTGGTGAGGCTGTGGGTGGTAGTTTTTCTTCCTTATTTTGACTTTTCTGCATTTTTCGGATTTTTGTAAGTGAACAGGTATTGTTGCTTTTATGGAAAAGACATTAAAAGTGAAAAAAGGGAATTCAGGGTAGGAGTGGAGGTCAGTAACCAGATCTGCCCAGGTGCATGAATTTTGAAGGGAGAACTGGTGTCAGAGTAGGTTCTGGGCTTGGAGATGGCAGCCAAGTGCCAGACGAGGGCTGCCTCTGTGATCCTGGGCACATTGCTTTGGGTGCCTCAGTGGCACATCTTGTCAGATGGGCCTGCTTACATATATATATATATATATATGTATGTATGTATGTATATATATATATTTTTTCCTTTTATTGAGACACTGTCTCTGTCACCCAGGCAGAAGTGCAGTGGCTGGCTCATATAGCTCACCACAGCCTTGAACTCCTAGATTACAGCGGTCCTCCTTCCTCAGCCTCCCAAGTACCTAGGACTACAGGTGCCCACCATGCCCAGCTAATTTTTCTGTTTTTTGCTGGGAAGGGGTCTTGCTATGTTGCTCAGGCTGGTCTTGAACTCCTGACCTCAAATGAACCTCCCACCTTGGACTCCCAACCCAATTTATTAGGATTACAGATGTGAGCCACTGAGCCCAGCCATGGTCACCAATTTGACAGGGCTAGTGAAAGATCAAAATGAGAAGATGGCTTACAATGTATCCTTATCCTTACAAGGTATCCCAGTTCCTGGGAAGGCCAATTCTGCTTTCAGACTCCCCAGAAAAATGCTCTTACTGGGGAGTCCTTGGGAGTATTTTTGGCTCTGGAGGTACAGATGACTCATTTTGGAAATTAGAGCTGGGATGATTTCTAGAAACACTTCAGGGTTCAGGGCCTGGCTCTTCTCACATTGCTGTGTGACCTTGCGTAAGTCACTCATCCTTTCTGGACTTCAGCTTCACCTATGCAACAGGCTCTGGACACAGAGATCACTAAAATTCTTCTCTGTTTAAATGAGGCCATCTCCTTCAGGCCCTGGGGGTCAGGGACTCAATACCATTTCCAGCCATCGTTCTCTGAGGAAGGGGGTGGGGCAGGTGTTTCCCAAGGGATCTCTGGGAGCTCAGTTCACCAAGATGGGACTGTCCTCAGGCTGTCTGGCTCAAGTTCACATTTGTGACGTGTGCTTTGAGGACACTTAAACTTTTCCAGCTTCTGCTTTCATAAGTGAGGAGAAGCTGAAAGCTTCCCAAGGTCACACTGCAGATTGGGTGGAACCAGACCTGCTCCAGACTCCTGAATTCGGGGAATGGGCTCTTTGTGCGTGAAGGTGAATGGGTTCATCTATTACAGCCATCCCTGTCTTTTGAGCCAGCACAGAACCCAAGTGCCTTTGCTGTTTATCTGTCCATCCATCCATCCATTTGCTAAGATCCTTGATGCCATGCCTTGTGCCAGGCCTTAGGGTAGAGATGAACAAGCCTCATTTTCTGCTCATGACGCAGGGGCTTCCAGGAGGAGGTGACAGGTAGGAGTTGGTCAGATGGAGGAGGATGAAACAGGCATTCTAGGCCTGGGGAATATCTGATGCATTTGGGGAACTCCCATGGTTTCTGGGAAGGCTGGGGAACAGAAACAGGAGGAGGTTTCAAAGGTCTGACGCTGCGGGGCCGATGGGTGGGGGAGAGGAGAGGGGCGGTTGCTGGGTCCATTGCTACCTCCAGAGGTTTCAGGCCCACCCTGGGAGGGGAGCTGGGGGGGAGATGGAATCAAGGAAGGGGTGTAGTCCCTGCCTTCCTGGGTCACAGCTGCAAGAGGAAGTGAGTGCTGGGGGCTGGGACTGAGCAGGACTGAGGTCACAAGGTGGGGGAGGGTGGCCGGGCAGCCAGTCCTGCAGAGGACCCAGCACCGGTTCTTCTGCCCACATCTTCTGCTGTGCCTCCCCACTCCTGTCCCCCCGGTCTTGCAGCCGTTTCTCCAACATGGCAAATGCGCCCCCCCACAGGGCCTTGGTGCATGCTGCCCCCCTGCCTGAATGGCGCTCTAACCATTCCCTCCTCAGATGGCACCTCCCAGGCCCTCAGAGCATTGCCCCATCCACACCCATTATTCTCAATCCCCCATCACCACCTACCTATTTGCAGACCTGTTCATTGTCTGCTCTCTCTCAGTACATGAGCTTGGTCTGTCTCGTTTATGGCTGACTCTCTGGCACACAGTGGGCCCTCAACACCATGGCACTAAGCACTCACTATGTGCCGCCAGGCCCCACCCTGTGGGCAGTAACTCATTTAACTCTGAAATCAACCCCACGGGCAGGGGATTAAGGGCCTGAAGCTTAAGCAATCTTGGTATCTTCTTTAAAGTATGATATAGATTGGGTACCTTGCAAGGGACACTCGGGTGAGGGGTGCTATCCCTGCCTCTGGGCTGGGAGATTATCTCCAAGTTAAATGTGAAGAAACTGAGGCACAGAAAGGTTTAGTACCTTGCCCCCTTGGCTTGCAGGTGGCAGCCCTGGAATGTGAACCCAGAAGATCTGTGTTCAAAGACTAAGAAAAGATTCAGTGCTATGAAGCTTTTACTCAATATTTGTGAGTGCCTGAGTGACTGGCTGGCCTTCGGCAAGTGGTTTACCTTTTCCACCTCAATTTCCTCAACTGAAGCAGCTTAAGAGGGCAGGAGTCAACCCTTTTTTTTTTTTTTTGCAGTTTTTGGCCGGGCCGGGTTTGAACCTGCCACCCCCGGTATATGGGGGGCACCCTACTCCTTGAGCCGCAGGCGGCCCCCAAGTCAAACCATTTTGGAGGCTCCATGCCCCTTCTTTTTTCTCTCACCCATTGGGGTGCCATCGTGGTGAAGCTGGCTCCCCAGTGCGGCCATGCTGACAGCTAGGAGCTCTCAGAATGGGCTTATCCACTCCTGGATTAATGGGTTCATGGGTTATCACGGGAGGGGAACTGGTGGCTTTATGAGAAGAGGAAGAAGAGACGTGTGCTGGCCTGTTAGCACGCTCAGCCACTCACCATGTGATTCCTGTGCTGACTTGGGACTCTACAGAGTCCTCACCAGCAAGAAGGCCCCCACCAGATATGCCCCCTTGACCTTGAGCTTCCCAGCCTTCATAACTGTAAGAAATAAATTCCTTTTCTTTGTAAGTTACTCAGTTTCAAGTATTCTGTTATAGGCAACAGAAAACATACTAAGCTACAGGGCTTCAGGAAAGCGGAAAGGTTCTGGCATCACTTATTCATTCATTTATTCATTCATCAGATATTTGAGGCCCTTCTGTGTGGCAAGCCCTGCTCTGGGCACTGAGATTACTGCAGCAAAAACAAAGTCTCTGCTGGCAAAGAGCTCATGGAATACTGGAAGAAGGCAGACAAGCCACAGTCAGCCCCACGAGGAGGTGGAATAGTCAATGGAGAAAATAATGCAGGGGTGAGGAGGCCACCGGCAGGAGACTTGGGTAGAGGACCTTGGCATCACAGCTCACAGTACCCTCAAACTCTTGGGCGGAAGTGATTTTCTTGCCTCAGTCTCCCAAATAGCTGGGACTACAGGTGCCTGCCACAACGCCCAGCTATTGTTTTGTTGTTGTTGCAGTTGTCATGTTGCTTTTAGCTGGCCCAGGCCAGGTTTGAACCCGCCAGCCTCGGTGTATGTGGCCGGCACCCTACTTACTGAGCTACGGGTGCTTCCTGGCAGGTGACATTTGAGCTGAGAACAGAAGGCCAAAGGAAAGAATTGGTAGACACCTGGGGGGAAAGACATCCCCAGTCCAATGGCTCTGAGGAAGGGGTGTGCTAGTGTGGCTACTGGTTGGGCGGACAGACTGCAGGGCTGAGGACAGAGGCAGGGAGGCCAGTCAGGAATCTAGTGTAGCCGTACAGGCAGGAGATGATGGTGGCCTGCATTCAGGTGGCTGGAGGGGATACGAGAAGTGTTAGGCTTCTGGGTTATCTTGAACATCTGTCCAGCAGGATTTGCAATGAGATATGATCCTAATTTTTACTACTGTTGTATAACAAAACAGCACCAGGGCGGCGCCTGTGGCTCAGTGAGTAGGGCGCCGGCCTCATATACCCAAGGTGCCGGGTTCAAACCCAGCTTCAGTCGAACTGCAAAAAACAAAAAAATAGCCGGGCTTTATGGCGGGCACCTGTAGTCCCAGCTGCTTGAGAGGCTTAGGCAGGAGAATCGCCTAAGCCCAGGAGTTGGAAGTTGCTGTGAGCTGTGTGACGCCATGCCACTCTACCAAGGGCAATAAAGTGAGCCTCTGTCTCTACAAAAAACAAAAAACAAAGCAACACCAAATGTAGTAGCTTCGAGCAACAAGAATCATGTTATCATTTCTCATAATTCCTGTGGGTCAGGAATTTGGGAAGAGCTTGGCTGGGTGGGCTGGCTTGGGGTCTTCATGCAGTTGTAGTCAGTGGCTGGAGCAGGGACAGTGGGCACTGGCTGGGACGCTCTCCCCTCCCTTCCTACTCTCAGGTTCCCTCTGTTGGGTCTTTCTGAACGGGCTTATTGAGCTTCCTCTCAGCACGGCTGCTCAGGGCTACAGAAGGGAGTGTGCCAGAAAAACCAAGCAGGGCTACTTAGCTTGTGATGACCCAGCCTCAGAAGCCACAGAGCTGCAGAGGCAGATGTGAGCACATCTCGCTCCTTCATGCAGAATTCTAGGAAAGGCAGGGCAGTGGTTGCTGGAGGCCAGAGGGAGGGAGAGGAATTGACTAGAAAGTGGCAGAAGGGGACTTTGTGGGGTGATAAAATGTCCTACATTCTGATTGAGGTGGCAGCTGCATTGGTGAGTTTTATGCGGAAATTACACCTCAGTAAAAGCTGACAACCGCAACAAAACCTCTCTGGGCTCCTGACGCATTCGAAAGCCCTAGGCACTGGGTCACAGCACAGATGAAACAGAGAGGACCCCGCCCTCACTGAGTAGGGAGATGGCCAAGAAAATACCTACACAGGACATTACAGCTGAGACACTAAGGTTGCCAAGGGAAAATTAAGCTGCTGAGGAAATGCGCGAGACCAAGCCCTGAGGTCTTTGGCAACCCCTGCCCCTCCGAGAAGTGTCTCTCTTGTGAGTCTGGGGCCCCCCATAGCCTGGGACGGGACCAGGCTCTGGGAGAGAGGGCGCCTTGGGTACCTGTGCTGCTCCCCATCCCAGTAAGGGGAGACCCAAAGATAGACTCTCTGCTCCCGCTTCAATGGCAGGGCACGGTGACAAGCAGTGTCAGGTTCCATGAATATGCCCCACTAGTAGTATGCATGTGCCCAGGCCTGGGTACACACACCCTTGACCCGACATAGGTGTATACACTTGGATTCTGGCCCAAGTGCACATTCACACCCCAAACTTGGTATATGTTCTTTTTCGTGCTTATCCAACAGCTTCCACATTCTCTGGGTGTATAACCTCTGAGAATAGACGCACACAGACTGGTGTACACCCACGTGCACACATGCTTGTGCATATGGTAAGAGCTAAGGTTTACATTACATTTACATATTTTATCTCAATCTTCCCAACAGCCCTATAAGGCAGGTACTACCATTAGCCCATTTTACAGGTGAAGAAACAGAGGCCCTCAGAGGGAAGTCTGAGACTGATTGTGGCCCAGATGGGATAGGAAACCAGGCTTTCTGGCTCTGGGCTCTAGTGTTTGTGACTCTCCATACAGACCACTAAGTTTGGGGACCCCCATTTCCAGGGTCTCCTGTCCATTTGGAGGTCTTATGACCACATGCACACAGCACCTCACAGCTTACAGAGCCCCCTCCCACTTTGTGATGGGAGTTGAGAAGTTCATTGTATCCTTTGCACAGAAGAGGAAATCAATGGACAAAGGCTGGTTATGGGTCTTGGTCAAGGTCACATAGGGGTTGCTGGCAGAACCAGGACTAGATTCTGCTCCCTGACTGTTGGCCCTTCACTCTAGCCCTGCTCTTGGGGAAGAGTGTGGCCTCTGGTGACAGTCAGGTGCCCCATCAGACTTAGGAATTTTCTGGAGATCAGTGAGTAAAGGAAGGTGCACTGGGGTACCATGGGCACCAGGCAGGAGACTTCTCAGGAAGTAGAATGTCCAACCTGGCCTTGGAGAGGCTGAGAAGGATGGAAGAGGTCTAACCCTGCCCCTCCAGGGGCCAGATGTCCTGCTGCCCACTAACTGCTCTTGAGACCAGTCCCTCTAGGGGCCTGAACAGAACAAGTGTGTCTGAGTTCTGCCCCCTGCCAGGGGACAGGGACTACTGAGGATTCTAGAATCCAGACCCCCTGTGGGGAAGAAGGGCTGAAGCTGGAGGCAGAGGATCCCTAGTAGGCTCTGTGCCTCCATCAGGGGGAGACCAGAGCCCCTGGTACCGTTGGGGATGAGGAATGCTGGCCTAGAAGTGCTGCCCCTCCCCTCCCTGCTCTCTGTCCTCTGCTCTGCGGAGAGGCAGGGCTGGGCCAGGCATTGTTCAAAGGTTTAAAAATAAAGGTTTCTTGGCCTGGGCTCTGCTGGCAGAGGGGAGGGGACCGCTCTTGCCCAGGCTGGAAAGGGAGGTCTCACCCAGTGGCACAACTGGGAGTGTGGGGATCCTGAAGCATCACCGCACCCCAGCTTATCCTGCAGACAGAGGTACAATCAGATGTGTCTGATTGTGGGGACCTTCCTCTCACTGCTCAAGGCTGCTCTTTCCCTCACCAGAAATTTCCAACAACCCTAGGCCAGTGGGGGGACACAAACTCCCTGGATGTCCTCTTTCACTCATCAGCCAATAACTAAAATTAATGGCTGCATCCTGACTACACCAGTGAGATAGGCACTATTGCTGTTACTATCAGATAAATGAGGAAACCAGGGCTCAGAGAGGTTTAGTAACTTACCCAAGGCCACACCGCTGGCCATTGGAGAGGCTATGGCTCAAATAGAGGTCTGACTTCTGAGGCAGGATCCTAACCATGCACTCCTCTGCCCCTCACCACCACAGTGTTCCATCTCCCCTGGGCTCCATTCCAGCAGAGGAAAAGTGGCTTTCTACTTCCCCTAAGTGGCCAGGGGAGAGGACACCAGGAGAGGGACAGAGGGAAGCAACAGAGAAAGACCACTGGAGTGTGCCAGGGCTTGGGGAGGGAGGTTGGTGTGACCTGTCAATTATCAAAACAAGCTCTTGCAGCAGAGGTGAGGTCTCCACTCTGTGGCTGAGGATCGAGGCTCAGAGAGGCTGTCACTGTCAAGATGGGATTTGAACCCAAATCAGCTTTCATCCAAAGATTTTTCCTCACAGTAACTGAAGGGTTAATAGGAATCCCTAATATAGAATACTACCGGCTCCCACCATCAGAGCTCCACAAGTGTCAACCAAGAAGCACTGAGGGTGGGCTGGGAACACTGTTAGTAGGGCACCAGCTCCCCCACCCCTGGGAGGATGGTGAGCAGAGAGAGGCCAGTTGTCCAGGGAGCTTGGGGCAGCTCCCACATGGGGACGTGCCCCACCCCTCTGGGCAGGCAGGCTCTGCTCTACCCCGTGGCTCACGGCTCACGGCAGCCAGCCTCCCCATTCCAGACAAGATCCGGTGATCCCTGTACACCCCCGAGGCCTCTGCCGAGGCTGGCACGCTGGTGCTGGCACCAGAAAGCGACATTCCAAAGCCCCCCCAGCTCTCTGCCAACCCTGGATTCTTGGCAGAGCAGGAGAGCAGGGGCTTCTGGGAGATACTCAGGACAGAGGTGTGGGGAGAGGATTGTGGCTAGGGAGGATTGTGGGCAGGAGCAGGGCGGGCACACCTGTGCACAGGATGTGGGGGGCCAGGCAGGAGACAGGGCAGACACCCTCCCCCAGACTGGGCATCTCTGAACTGCCTCACTCCCACCCCCACAGGAGCCTGGACGTGGCCTCGGCACAGCCTTTGGACTTGGGGGAGTTGGGCCAGCACAGTGTCTCAGACCTGGTATCTCCAAAGGGTCTCTTCTTACCACCTCCTGGCAAAGGTTTCCCAGGAAGAGCTCCAACTTGCTGTGTGACCTTAGGCGAGACAATGCCTTCTCTGGGCCTCAAGACTTGTGAAAGGGCTGAAACAGGTAAATCTTGAAGGTGCCTCTAGCAACTGGTTTAGAACGCTGTTTTTATTATCACAAAATGCGTTGTGACTCTGGCCTCTTCCATCCCTCTTCACACAGACAGCAACAGGTCCTTTTCAAACTGTGAGTCAGGTGCTGGCTTCTTCCCCGCTGGCCCCCGCTGCCCCTGGCCCAGCACCTGCCCGTGCCCCACCCTCCAGCACACTGGCCTCCTGGACAAGTTTCCTGCTGTGGCTTCTGGGGCCGCTGTACTTGCTCCTGCTCTGGCCCCACCCAGATCTTCGAATAGTTCTCTTTGGTCATCCAAGACTCAGCTCAAATGTCACCCGCAGAGAGGCCTTCCCTGACCCCTTCCTTAAACCTTTGCCTGCCACCCACATTTTGCAAACACATTTCTCTGATTTATTTCCTTTATAACAGTTCCTCACAACTGGATTTATCTCATTCACTTATTGTTTACTTGCCAATTGTCCTTCTTCCCTCTAAACTGTCAACTCAGGGAGTGCAGGACAGTCTCTGGTTCACTGCATTTCCCAGCGCTCAGCGGGCTCCCTCTTGGCAAGTCCTTTTGAATGACAAGTCCTTTTGTTTCTTTGGCCAGGCCCAAGCTCCTGTTCTTCACCTCAGTACTCCCCCATGAGCTCAGGACTCCTCCCTCTGAGGCCTCCCATACCCCAGGCTGGAGGTAAAGCTCTGGGGTCCTCTGTTTTGGGCCAGGGCAGGGTGTGAAGGAGGGAAGACCCATGACCCCAATAGCAGGAGAGCAGCCCCGGACCTGGAAACCCCCTAGGTCTAGCTGCTGGGGCAGGCGGTTCCGGGGTGACCTCATCGCCTTGAAAGGAGGGCAGCAGGGGCAGGAAATGGAGGACGCATCAGAGGGACTAAATTTAGAGCGTTTGATTCAGCCCGAGCAGGACAATATTCCTGGAGTCCCCATTGTTAGCTAGGGGCCAGAGGGCAGGCTGCCCATTCAATGGCTGGGTATGAGCCATGCCAAGCTGTCTGGGCATGTAGGGATGGGGGCGGTGGGTGTGGGTCCTCCTCCTGCTGGAGGAAAAGCCCAGCCAAGGGTCAGAGCAGACAGGTGGGGTATGGGCCCTGGGGGTGCTGCTTATTGGATAAGGCCAAAGGGGAGAAAGAGGGGACGTGTAGACGAGGAGGGGGCTCTGGAGATGCTGACAACAAGCCTCAGCTGAGCAACCCTTGCCCCATACTCTGCCATGCCATATGCCTCAGGTCCCATAACTGAGATGTGGAAGGCCACTCAGACAGCTTAGTGCCTGGACCCCCAACCTGGGCCAGGAGTACCAGCTGTGCCCCCAGCTCCATGCCCCCTGGCCAGGACAGGCGCTCTCCCCACACGTAGCCTTGTGTTCCCTCCAGGCCTAGCGCAGGTGAACAAAAGAGAATGACTCTGCCTGCACCCGCTCCAGAACCCATCACCATGGCAACCTAGGGTCCAGGCCCACGCTACCCTAGAGATGAGCCTGAAGCCACAGACATGGGTGAAGAGGCAGGGGCTGGGGCCAGCTTCTGCTCCCCTGGCCTGCCAGGGATAGGAACAACTGGCTTAGCTGCCTGCAGTGATCACGCTGGCTCGGCAGAGGTGCTTGATGGTGTCCCGTTTCCCAACCCACACCTCATGCCACATGGTAGCTGGGCAGCCAAAGAAGGGTGGGGATTGTCCTCAATTCAGGGCCACCCTGGTGAGTGAAGGCTCAGCAGGCCAAGTGTCCAAGCCCCCTCCTCCCATCCTGCAAGTGCCATAGAGGCCCAGGTGGTCCACCTTTCCTGTGTGGGGAGGAGACCAGCAGTTCCAACAGGTACATGGAGAGGACCCAGTCCAGCTCAGGGCTTGACCCCCAGCTCTTTTTACTCTTCCTAGCATCAGAAGGGCCTCGGAAATGGAGCCAGCCCCCCTCATGCTCGATTGGGTGGAACAAGATCTGAGCTTGGATCATGCACAGGGTTGTAGCTCCACCTATCAGCTGGGCCCTGCCCACTGCGGGTCCCTGGGCACCACAACACCCCTCTCTGCAGCCCACTGCCCTGCTGGGGCGGTGGCCCAAACTGCTCACTGCTCCTTCTGATTTCACATCATGACTCATGTTATCATGTTCTCAGGAGCTGAGTAACCACCTGAGTTATTTATACCCCGGCTTAGCAGGCTTCCTTCCCTCCTCCCAGAACTTGGGCAGGGAGGACAAGGTGGGGGTGGGGAGGAACCTTGGGGGGATGTGGACTGGAAGGAGGCAGCTGAGCACCCCCATGTCCCCTCTCCTGGGGTGCCACCCCCATATAGCACTCAAAAATAACCATGCCTATCCCAGCACAACAGGATGGGCCTAGGCTTACGGCACCGATACATAGGTACTGTGATGGTTTGGGAAGGGGGGAATTCCTTTCCTGAGCGAGTCACCCGTCTGGAAAAATAAAGAAGGAAAAAGCTGAAAAATTTTCCTTCCATCAAAACAGGAAGGAGATGGGGAGGGGATATGGAGGGGAGATGAGGCATGGAGGCTGAGATGAATCTTCTGCCCTGGTGGTCTTCCCAGAGGGGAAGCCCCACGCCTATACTGGGCCTGCCCTGCTGGGGCTCCAAGTGTCTCCTGCGTGGGTCATTGCTGGCTGCCCTGGGGTACCTTCATCTTCTCTTCCTCCCAGGCATGTTCATTCGGGCACACCCATGACACCCATAAGCACACAGAGCTGTGTATCCCCCAGTTCCCACTTGTACCCACATCACTTGGGCACAATCACCCTCCCCACATACCCCGACCAATCCCTATGTGGGAGAATCTCTCACCTACACCAGTGGATGGCAGGGGGCTTGTCATTTTTCCCTCCCCTTGGGTCACTGTCCTGGGAGTCTTGTTTTTCTTATCTATATGGGGGTACACTCCAGTGCTGCTTCCCCCAAGGCTATGTGACCTGGGTGAGTCTGATGGCAGCCTACCACATTTGGGGGTGGGGTTAATCTAGCAGACGAACGTAGGTGCTTAGCACACGGAGAGCACTTGGTGAACAGGAGCGAGGGCTACAGTTCCCCTCTCTTGGGTAAGGGACACGGGTTACGAACCTCATTCAGGTCACATAGCTAGGACTCAGCGTGCACTGCTGTCATCCAAGGAAGAATGAACAAGACCCGGCAGAGCCCCACACAGGAAGAGGGGTGACGGAGGGAAACCCATCTTGTCTGGGCCTCTGGCTCCCACCTGGAACCATCAATGACAACTCTATGACTTCAGCAGGGACATGCCCTGGAGGCTGGGGGAGCATCTGTACCCAAGGAGCATTATGCCTGAGACCACAGTGGTTACTACTAAGACGCTTAGTCACTCCCATTGGGTTATCCTCTGTTTGTTTACTGACTTATATAACCACTGCTCGAGGGTGTTTATACAGTTGTCTCCATCTTTCTGTCTGTCTTCTCACCTGCCTGCCTCAGCCTGTAAGCCCCCCTAGGGCAGGGGGCTCCAGAGACATGAGCTGGCAGTGTAATGCCCAATTCTTTGTGAGGAACCCCCCTCAGGGACACCGTGCATGTCTGCACATACTCCCCACAGTTGGACTGTGTCTGGGCCACCATTCTACGGATGAGCACACTGAGGCTTGGGCTTTGTACCTTCAAGCCCGGGACTTAGTTTCCTTGTCTGGAAAATGGGGATAATATATTTTCCTCTCCCAGGGTGGTTCAGGTGGTTTGACGTATTACCTGGTGGTTTTGAGTCATATTAAATCATGATGTTTGACTTTTAAAAATATTTTATTTTTTTAAGACAGTTTTGGGTTTATAGCAAAAGTGAGAGGAAGGTAGAGAGTTATCCCAAAGAATCTGTGGGTCAGTGAGGGTGGAGCCCGTGTGAACCTGGTGTTGTGTTTTCATCTTTGCCCACCTGGCAGGTGGGAGGAGAGGTCCAGGGCAGTGATGTTGGTCCAAGCTGCAAATAACGGCCTCACTCATCCTTGACCTTGGCAAAGCTATTTTGGACCTTGGTTTCTCCACTTGTAAAATGGGGTTGGTGATAGCTCCTCCCTGGCAGGGATGTTGTACAGCTCAAATGAGTATTTACACCTAAAGGACTTGTAGCCAGCTGCCTGACACACCGTGAGTCCCATATAGCATTTCTTCTTATAAATATTGATTAAAAATTTGTGACTTTTACACGGTGGCGGCCTTCCCATTCTTTTCACAGGCCCACCATGCTTCCCATAATCACCAGCAGTTTTGTCTGGCAAGCTGGTACCCCCATGAAAGGCTGCCTGCTGCCTGCCTGTCCCACTCTCCCTCCCACCCTCAGCTCTTCCAGAATCCCTAGAATGCAGTTAAAAGGACACCCTGGAAAGGGCTGGCTAAACTATATCCAATCCAGTCTCCCATCTGGGGGTGGCTGTGGGGTGGCAGGTGGGTTTTCGGTGCCCCTATCTCCCTGGGCCCACCATCTTCAGCCTTGCAGCCTCCTCCAACTCGCCCGTATAATTCTCTGCATGACTCATGCCACAAAGAAAGCTGGGCAGCTCCAATCCTGGCCACACAGGGAGGCATCATGTGACAAGGAGGTGGCAAAAGCGTGGGCTTGGACATCACAGCCTTGGATCGAATCCTGGCACGGCTACTTCCTTGCTGGGTGATGCTGGCACACCTCTCTGAGCCTCAGGCTCTGCTTCCCCTAGGGATGGACACAGCAGAGCACCAGGCCTCCTCCGGGAAGGGGATGGCTCAGTCAGCCTCCCTTTCTTTGGTGGTGAAATGGTAATCATTGTCTTCCCTCCTCGGGCTGGTCACTGTACATGAGGACATCTTCCATGATTATCAGCACATTGGAGGCCGCAGGTGAGCAACAGAGGATACAGTTAGGATTCACCTTCTCTGGGAGAGGTGGGAGTGGCCCAGCACAGGATCCAGGTGGGGTCACCTGGCAGCCCATCTGGGCCAGCTCCCCTCACCACAGGAGCGCTTCGCTCCAATTCCAGCCAACTTCCAGGGCAGGTAGATCCCAGCTGCCCCGTCCAAACATCCTCTTCCTTGTCTGGAGCCTGGAGGAGCTAAAAATGCCTGGCTCAGCCCCGGGAAAACAAACACCACGCTTCCCTTGCCTTTGTATACAGGACAAGACCCAAGACTGCAGGGTGGCCTCCCCCAGGCTAGCCTAGGCCCAGGGGTCTGTCTGTCTGCCTTCCTGGGGTCTCCTCTCCTGCCTCCCAGGTGCTCACCGTCACAGTGGCCAGAGCCTTGTCAGGGTGGGGGGTCTCCAACAGAAGTGTGGGCTCTACGGAAGGCCAAGCCCCTTCCTCTCCAAGTGAAGTCCCAGGACCCTTCCCAGGCTCAGGCCCTCTCCTGGCGTGTGCCCACACACTCAAGTAATAATGATCATGGCGACCAACATTTGTGGAGTGCTCACGCTATGTGGTGAGGTGGCTGCCAATGTTACCCATATTTTGCAGATGAGGAAATAGATGCTCAGGGAGGTTAAGTAATTTGCTCAAGGTCATAGAGCAAGGAAATGGTAGAGCAGGGCTTTGAATCCAGGCAGTCTCTGATGGAAAGCCTAATCTCTTGCTCCCTCTGAGCCTCAGTTTCCTCATCTGCACAATGGGCACACATGATGGTAATGCCTTCCTCCCTAGTTGGCTGTAAGGGCAATGCAAGACAAAGGGTAAGGAGGTGCTTTAAGGACAGCCAGACTGGGGGCGGGGGGCTGGGACAGCAGGGGTCTGGAGTTCATCAAGTCCACACGGAATGGTGTAGGGTGTGGGCTTTGCCATCGCACAGCTCCAGGCTAAAGTCTTAGACCACTTGAGGTACAGTCTTGGAGTGTCCCCAGTTGGGAGCTCACTTCCTCCAGATGGGAGGTGTGGGGAGGGTGGAGGCTGAGACAGCAGGGTTCTGGAGGAGTTGATCAGACCTGGCACAGGTGTTGCCAGTGCCCTCTTGGCAGAGTGGAGGTCCCCATTCCATGTGATTTCACCCTCCTAGACATGAGGGCATGAGTCTGCCCCCGGGATTGAACAGAAGCCCTATATGGTACTTCCTCACCTGGGTCCTGGGGCCCATCCTGGAGTGTAAGATACTTGTAGTAGATGAGATAGCTCCAAACACTCAGTCTAAAGTCCCTGTCCTTGTGCAGGTCCCTTGCCCCAACACCCAGCTGAAGACTGTGGTTGCTCTTATCCTGTTTACCTCAGACCCCTCACTGGAATGAGGGGTGGAGTGTTGTAGGCGTGTGGCCTCTACAACATGGACAATCTATTTATTGCTCTCCTGGAGAACCTGATTCCTCAATGGCCCTAATGCAGAAGAGACTCTTCACTGTGACTCTGAAGGGTGTCCCTCAGGGGCCCTGCGCTTCCAAGTTCAGAGGCTCATGCTACAAGCCATCACTACCTCTTTCTACCTTTTAGGAAGGGCCTGGCATCTTTACAACAACTGATCATGACTCAGAAGAAGAAACAGGCAAGACGTTTAAACATTTATTTGTTCCTTCAGCAGACATTTCCTGAGCAACTACTGTATACTGGGAGCTGGCAGGAGGCCCTGTTCACCCTGAATCCAGTTAGGTGCTAGGCTGATAAATGGGCAAATGCTGTGGGATCTAAGCAAGCCCTAAGCCTGGCAGGCCTCCTGGAGGGGGTGTCCACTAAGCTGAGTCTGGCAGGGGGAAGTGGAGGTAGTGTTCTTTAGAAACTGTCTATAAGGAGAGAGTACAGAAAAGGGGCACTTCTTAGCATGGCATTCAGGCCCCTGTACCATGCCTGCTACCTCTGCTGGTCCCTGTCCTTCCAATTCTGGCCTGCGTACAGAGATATCTGGATCAAAATTTGTGTTGTCTCACTCAACAGCCTGGAAGTCTCCTGAGCGCTAACACTGAGTCTCCTTCCTCATTCTATTTGTCAGTTCTTCACACCAGGTCTGTACACAGGAGGTGCTCATTGATGCTGTTTCAAGTAGCTCCCCCTGCCTCCCCACTCTGTCCACCCTACCCCCCAGGCCAAGCTGTGTGCTTCCTCCTCTGCATTTCTACAGCACTTTCCGCGGCAGTGCTCACACTGGCACAACTCTTTCTGGCTGGCAAAGCGCTTTTACATATATATTAATGCATGTGAGGCTCACAGGAAGCCCTATGTAAAAAGTGTCATTGCCCACATCATCATCATTATTACCTGCGGAGAAATAGCATAGCATAGTGATTTATGCATGTGGGCTCTCTAGCTGGACTGCCAGTCCAGGCCCTAAGGCTTATTGGCCATGTGACCTTGAACAAGTTGCTTAGCCTCTCTGTGCTTCAATTTCACCATTTGTGAGACAGGAGTAATCTACCTTACAGGAGCACTGAGGGGCTACAGGTAGAGTAAACAGAATACTGCCTACCACAGTTAGCTCAATAATAACGGAAGCCATTATCATTCAATTTATAGATAAGAACACAGAAGCTCAAGGTCAAGATCACCCAGGGTGAAAGAGAGGAGGGAAGACAGGCACCCACCTATCTCAATTAAATAGGGTTTTATCTTGGAGTCTTTACTTCAAATCTAGTGTTGTGGGATTATCCCCCCACCCCTTGTCCTCCTGTTTCCTAATTTATCTGTTTATATATCTGTCTGTCCTTCTCCATGGTAGCTCCGCAAGGCAGGGACCTGTCAGTATTATGACTAGTTCCAACCTATCTCCTGAGTGCCTGAACAGTGCTTGTCCACTACTGAACCCTTGAAAGTTGTCTTGAAAGAACCATATGCTAAGTGTCTCTGCATGGATGATCTCTGATCCTCCAGACCACTCTGTGAAGTGAGCAGAAATTCTTTACAACTGCACTGGGGTATAAAAAAATGGTATTGATTTTGTTATATGTATGCACCTGTAAACCCATCAGCGCAATCAAAGAGGACACCTATTTCTATCATCCCTAAAATTTTCCCATACCTCTCTCAACTCTCTCCCTACCTCCAGTTGTAGACTTATCTCTACAGAGGAGGAAAACGAGATGCTGAGAAGTAAAATAACCTTCCCAGGGACAAGCCCAGCAATTGGCCACTCCATGATTTGAACCGAGGTGATGTGTCCCCAAGCTGCCTCTTGCCACTGTGCCATGCTGCTGGGTGGTAGTCAGCAGAGGGTGGGTGCCTGTCTTCCCTCCTCTGTTCCATCCTGTTCAGGTCCAAGAAGACAGTTTATAAGGAGATGGCATTTACAGTGTGACTCTCTCAGTGGGCACATGTGTGAGGAGCAGGCTGACACCCCAAAGGGATATGTTTGGGTACTAAGGGCGGACAACAGAAACAGCACTGCAGCCTTAAAGCCAGAAGGCTAGGAGATGCAGGAGCCGGTGGTGGGTGCTGGGCTCAGCGTGAGTACGTGTGACTCTGTGACTGTGACAGTGTGACTGCTGAAGGCAGGGACATAGCAGCTCCCTGACTGTGGGTGGAAGGCGTTAACTGTGTGAATGCTGGTGTGGGTGGGCCCCTGGGCCCCCGAACCTGGGGGCTGAGGGAGATAGTAAACATCAGGGTGATGGGAGGATCGTGCTGGTAGCCCTGAGAGGATGCAGCAGGGTTGTGGGGGTTTGTGTGACTTTGCAGTTCAACAAATTCATATTCAGCCAATGCTGGCAGTGCCTATTGTCTGCCAGGCAACCAGCTAGGAGGAGGAGACTCGGACCCAGCCCGCAGCTGAATGGTACTGGTTGCTGGATTTTGTGTGCTCACCTCGTGGTGTTTTTTTGCCCTTTCTGGCATTTCATCTTCACAATAACCTACCTCCACTTTGAGGCTCGATGGAGAAGCACAGAGGGAAGTGACTTGCCCAAGGTGACCCAAGTTACTCAGTGCCAGGGCAGGATCTGAATCCAAGCCATCAGGCTGCAGAGCCTGAGTCCTTTCCCACCATACCCGCACCAGAGTGCAAATGTCAGGTCGTGGAGGGGGGCCTGAACTCCTGGCCTTAGCCCTGGAGACATCCCCCCAGTGGGCATCTAATCTGTCCATGGTCACTGTGCAGAGGGATGAGATGCTTGGCCCTTAGCTCTTTTCCTAGGGCCAGATTCACGGAAGGAGGGACTACCTGGCTCTTAGAGACCCCTAAGCGCCCCACCCTCGCCCCAGGCCCTCCCCAGCTCCTGCCCCCTCCCCTCGGGGCTGACTCTGGGCCAGAAGAGGAAAAGCTGTCTCCACCCACCTCTGCACTCTCCCTTCTATAAAGGCCGGAACAGCTGAAAGGGTGGCAACTTCTGCAGCAGGAGCGGCCCGCCAGCCTCCCCGAGTACCCGCAGCCTCCCCGGCTACCTCCTCGAGGGCTCCCCTCTGGCCACCAGCGCCCATTTTTAAATCTCCGAGATAAGAAATACTTTGCGCACACACATACACACACCAGCAAAAAGGAAAAAAAAAAAAAAGAAGCCCACCCTCCAACCTCGTTGCAAAGAGAAAGCCGGAGCAGCCGCAGCTTGCAGCACGCAGAGGACGCCCGGTGCGGAGACCCGGCGGACAGACAGACCGAAGGACTCGCGCCGCCTCCACCTGTCGGCCGGGCTCGGCCGAGCGCGCAGCGGGCACGCCGCGCGCGCGGAGCAGCCGTGCCCGCCACCCGGGCCCTGCGCCAGGGCGCACACGCTCCCGCCCCCCCACCCGGCCCGGGCGGGAGTTTGCACCTCTCCCCGCCCTGGTGCTCGGGCCGCTGCTGCAGAGCCAACTTTGGAAAAAGTTTTTTGGGGGAGATTTGAGCCTTGAGGTGCTCAGCCCTGTGCTTTGCGGTTTGGGGGGGCCTTTCCAGAAAATGTTGCAAAAAAGCTAAGCCGGCGGGCAGAGGAAAACGCCTTTAGCCGGAGAGTGAAGACGAAACATCGACTGCTGCGTTCCTTTTCCTCTCGGAGGTTGGAGTCCCCTGGGCGCCCCCACACGGCTAGACGCCTCGGCTGGTTCGCGACGCAGCCCCCCGGCCGTGGATGCTCACTCGGGCTTGGGATCCGCCCAGGTAGCGGCCTCGGACCCAGGTCCCCGCACCCAGGTCCTCCCCAGTCCCCCAGCTACGGAGCCGGGGCCGGGGGCGGCGTCGCCCGGGGGCCATGCCGGTGAGCAGCGGCTGCAGCGGCCTGAGCGCCTGATCGCCGCGGACCCGAGCCGAGCCCACCCCCCCTTCCCAGCCCCCCACCCTGGCCGCGGGGGCGGCGCGCTCGGTCTACGCGTCCGGGGCCCCGTGGGGCTGGGCCCGGAGTCGGCATGAATTGCTGCTGGGCGCTCTTCCTGTCTCTCTGCTACCTGCGTCTGGTCAGCGCTGAGGTGAGTTACCACGGTGGCTGAGGCTGCTTCTCCATTCATTACCTTCAACCCCCACTTTCTGACCGCCCCCTCCTCTCCTGACAGCGAACTTTGGACCCTTGCAGCCAGTGAGCCCGGCGCCGGGCGCTGGTTGACCTAGGGCTGGGACGCGAGGTCCAGTTCGTGCTAGGGGAAGAGGGCAACGGGGGCTTGCTTTTTAGTGGACCAACCTAGATTCCTAATCCATTCAGCTTCTGGGGCCCTGCCCCCAACCCCCAGAAGCCCGAGAATAAGCCCCTTCCCGGCCGGGGAAGGGGGGTGGGGTGGTGCCAAGGGTGCCAAAGGCAGCGCGTACTTCGGAGCCCACTTCGGCTCCAGCCTCGGCTTAGGTTCTGTCCAGGCACCGGTTTGCCCAGAAGCTGCTATCTCGTGGCATCTACGCTGACATTTAGCGGGGTTCGGGTCCCACCCTGGCTCCTGCTCTCTGTCGCGGTGGACGCCCTAGGGACTGCGCAGGGCAAGTCCGGTCCCAGAGCATGGTCCAGGAGCAGCTTGTGTCTTGGGCGCGGGGGGCAGGAGACGGGGAAGGGGACACGCGAGAGAAACAACGCAGACAGACATCGGTAGGTTTCAGGCACTCGGGCTACGCAGAGGACTGGGGGTTCTTAAGGAATCCAGCCCCCGGGGCGGTGTGTGCCTGAGGCCCTGCCATACCTGTGCCCTCGCCCTGCGAGAGGACGCACCTCTCTCCCCCGCATACATGGTGCGGAGCGCGCCGCCTGCAAAAGCCTAGCAGCAAGGGAGGTGGGCTATAAAAACGTCTGCGGAGCGATCAGGTCGGAGCAGTTCTCCCTATCTTCCCAGCCTCACGTAGCAGTGAGTTGGCAAGTCTTTCCGGAATCCAGGTGGGAAAGGGGGCGGGGCAGGGAGGAGGCGCGAGCTGGAAGGGACCGGAGGGCGGCAGGGAGCGCGGCGTGCCTGGGTCGCGTCCCACTTCCTTTCGACAGTGGCCCGAGCCCGCACCTAGCCGGCACCTCGCCTGCTCCAGAAGAGGGTCGGTCCCTTGGGCCTCCTGAGAGCAACAGGAAACAGGCAGCGGCGGCGAAAGGGTTAAGGCGGAGGGCTCCCAGGCCGCGGCCCGGCCTTGGGCCACAGCCAGCGCAGGTTGTTTTGACCATTGAGGAGTCGTCGCCGTCTCCTTTTGTTCTCGGGGCTCCTCGAGGGCCTCAGGCTTGTCTGCCCTGGGACCCCGCCCTTCCGCGGCTGCACCCCGCGACAGCGCCCGGGAGGGAGGACACGAGACTCGGCCTAGTGGCCTGCAGGCCCCTCCCGACGCCCCCTCCCAGTCTCTCCCGCAGCTCCCTGGTCGCAGCCAGCTGTTGGTGAGGAGGGCGCCGGCTGGTCCCAGCTGCCGCCTCGCCTCGCCGTGGGACCTGGGGGCTGGGCCCGGTGCCAGGGCGTCCTGGGAACGGCAGCGCCCCGCGGCTGCTCTCCGCAGCCCACCCCGCCCGGCCCCCGACTCGCTCACTCACCCCACGCATGCACACTCCTGGCCGGAGGCGATGCTGCGCTCCGGCGGGCGCGCAGAGCGACGGGCACGCACTACCGCGGCCGGGTCGCGCGCCCGCAGCCGCCACGCCCGTGCACACTCGGGACACACGCGCGCGCGCCGCACACGCACGCACGGTCCCTGCACACGCGGCCTCAGCACACGTGCGCGCACACCCACGCACGTACACAGGCACGCATGGCCCTCGGGCGCCCAGCGCCTGATGCTCGCCCCCGCGCAACAGGTGGGCCCATGGGGCCCTGGCACCGCACCACCTCTGCAGCGACCTGTTTCCTTCCTGGGATCCCATGAGGGAGGGAGAACCTCCCATCAGGTCCCAACTCGCAGCTCCACTTTTCTTTTTGCCTGTCGGGTCAGCCCGACGCCCCTCAAGCCTTACCACTCCGTGGTTGCTTTTTTCTAGCCACCCCCAAGCGGCCGAAAATGGAGTTGATGGTTGATATGACTCAGGGCTGCTGGGATGTTCAGAGCAATACTCCCTTCAAATAAACCCTTATTTAAGCCTCCCTCTGAGAGTGGAGGGACCTTGCTGCTCCCAACTCGGTTATTTTATTCTCTTTGCTGATCCCAGCAGGCTCTGGAAAGGAGGTTTTCCAGGCCTCCCTTACCACTTCCAGCTTAGCCCAGCACCTCCTCCTCCTCCTTTCCCACAGCTCCATGGGCTTGTGTGTTTGGGGTGGAGGCTATGGTGCGGGACTGCCTTCCTCCACGATTTAGTCACAGCACCCATGAACACACAGACGCAGGAGCCCAGGATGTATGCGGTGCTTTGCAGTTTGTGAAGCATTTCCCTGCTGTGCTTGAGTAAGCCTCCTGCTGGCCCTGAAGAAGGCCTGACTGGGACTCAGATCCACACTGGACTGTCCAGGAAGGCGTTTCTGTTTGCCAGCGCAGGGAGACTCAGGGAGGGCTTGCTGGTGGAGGAGGCCTTGGAGCTAGCCATGTTCCCAGACAGGCTTGGACTGTGTCTTAGGTGGAGACCTTTAGCACCTGGGGTGGGAGCCAGCAGGATCAGAGGGTCTGCGGAGGCTTCTGAGGTGCCATCACCACCAGCTCAACTGGCTTCCAGGAGGGTGACTCCCACTGTCATGTGATGGCTCTGGCCTCAGCACCCTTCTGCTGGGAAGGAATGAGGGTGCTGGATAGCCCTGCCCTACCCAGCTTCCTCTTAATAGCCTTAGGGGGCTGGAGATGGACTGTTGGAATCCCCCAGCCCTGGAGGTGTGCAAGGTCCAGTCAGGCAGAATTTGAAGGCTGTGTGTCTATGGAGGCCAGGGGTGGGGGAGGTTGACTTAGCAGGAGTGGTGAGATGTTTACCATGGGCCTAGTAAGTCTTACAGTTTTTGTCTTCCCTCCCCCCCCACCAACTGAGATGCTCCTCTGTGACAGCTCTTTCCATTTTCTGGTTTATTTTGTTGTTTATTATCTGCTTTCTCCACCGGAGTGTCAACTCCACTAGAGAGCTCTTGTCCTGGTCACCACTGTTAGGACTGTGCCTGGAGCAGGATAGACAGTAAATATTTGTGCAAAGGACAGTGAATGGGGGTGTGGGGGACTGGCCCTAGGTGCTTTATAAGCCTGGTCTCTTTGAGTCCTCAGGTCAGGGCCTGAGGTCAGCCCCTCTCCCTTGAGGCCTTGCTGCCCTCTGGCATCCGTCTTTCAAGGCCCCCCCATTTTGAGACAAGCATTTCTTTCTCTTCCCTGTCTTGGGACTTGGGCTGCCAGGATTAGACAAACAGAGGGAAAGAAAGCAAAGGAAAATTAGACTTTATGTATTTTAGCTGGGCCTCAGTTTCCACCATCTAAAAAATTTTATTTTATTTATTTATTTTTTTTGAGACAGAGTCTCACTATGTCAGCCTAGGTAGAGTGCCATGGCATCACCGCTCATAGCAACCTCCAACTCTTGGACTTAAGCGAGTGTCTTTTGCCTCAACCTCCCAAGTAGCTGGGACTACAGACACCTGCCACAATGCCCAGCTATTTTTTTTTTTTGTAGTTGTCATTGCTGTGTAGCTGGCCCAGGCTAGGTTCAAACCCCCCAGCTTTGGTGCATGTGGCCGGCACCTTAACCACTGTGCTATGGGCGCTGAGCCATTAAAAATTTTTTTTAAAAGATTGAATTAACCAGGCCGGCGCTGTGGCTCACGCCTGTAATCCTAGCCCTTGGGAGGCCAAGGCGGGTGGATTGCTTGAGCCCACAGGTTTGAAACCAACCTGAGCTAGAGCTAGACTGTATCTCTAAAAATAGCTGGATGTTGTGGTAGGTGCCTGTAGTCCCAGCTATGTGGGAGGCTGAGGCAATAGAATCTCTTGAGCCCACAGAATTTGAGGTTGCTGTGAGCTATAATGCTACGGCACTCCAGGGTAACAAAGTGAGACTCTGTCTCCAAAAAAAAAAAAAAAAAAAAAAAAAAAAAAATTGAATTAGCTTAGAGTTCCCAAAGAAGAGAATTCCCTGGCCTCTTGACTAGGATGGGGGAGTGATAGGAACAATGATAGCAGCACAGCCAGGATTAAAAATGGCTGGACTGGTGCCTCTTTTTCCACTTTAACATTTTCTCTGTTCCAGCAAGAGATGGGGAGGCCGGTGTGCTGGGCTTCCATGAAGGAGGGAGAGGCTGACCAGAGGGTCCCAGGGGCAATTATGTAGGGAAATGGTAGGTGGGAAGAGCTGATTCTAAATGGCTTCTGTGGTTTGCCCAGAGAGGGCTTCTTCAAAGGGATTGGCTTTGGCATCTGATCTAAATAAGGCCTGCTCCTCTCAGGCAAGCAGGCGTGAGGAGGCCTTGTCAGCTTCTTCCTTTGCCAGCCACAGACAACGCCCTGGTTGAGGGCTGTGTCTCCCTCAGCAGGAATGGCAGACAGGCCAGGGAGTGTGTATTTGTGTGTGTGCACGCACGCGTGCGCACGCGTGTTGGGGCCCAGGAGGGTGGGGTTCAAGCCCCTTTGATCTGCCAGCCTGGTTGGGAGCAGATAATTCCCCTGGCCTCATGCTGGCTCGTGCCCTGCCTACCTTCTACAGCTGAGGGTGGGGTGGGGAGGAGACTGTTTGCCTTGGCTCCCACGGCTGGCTTTGCCCCAGCTGACTCCTCACTACGCCTAGGCCTGCGATCCTGGGCAGCTTCTTCAGGGTGCTGGGCCTCCTTTTCCATCTTGGAGGGGAAGTGCCCAGTTGGGGTCCCCAGAACCTGGGCCCGGGAACCACAGAACCACACTCCAGGCAGCCCACCCTCCCACACATCCAAGCAGGTGCCCTGTAAGTGTCCACACCCTCCGTCCCTTGCATCGAGTCCAGGAGTTGATGACATGCTGAATGTCCGCCATCCCTCACCCACCCCCAGAGCCCGGAAGGGACCTGCTGGCCCACACAGCCCCAGGCGGTGCCACTGTGGAGGTAGGGTACCATTTCCTGCGTCCCAGCACAGGGCACAATGTGAAGTCGCACACTCTCCTGTGAGGAGGTAGCTCTCCACCCACTCCTTGTCATCCTCAAAAGTGTCATGCACCTCTGGCCCTGAGCATGTGCGCCACTTGCTGCTGCCCACAAAAGAGCCATACAGGAAGAATTAATGATGACAGTGACAGCTCATTACCCATTGTTTGCTGGCTGCTCTGCTAGGTGCAGGCTTGCCTTTTAGAAACCCAGGTGAGGTATCATTAGCACCACTTAAAAGAGGAAGAAGCCAGGGTTTTGGATGATTAAAATACTCTAAGAATGGAGGTTTCCTTGGCATCTGAAGCCCTTGTTCTTAGGGTTTTTCAACCTCTGCACCATTGATGTTTGGGGCAGTAATGCTTTATTGTGGGGCTTTCCTGTGCATTGTAAGGTACTGAGCAGCACCTCTGGCCACCAGCTGCTAGATGCCAGTAGCATGCCCCAGTTGTGACCATCAGAAATGTCTTCAGACATTGCCAGTGTTCCCTGGGGGCCCAAAATGCTTGAGAACCACTGAGGTATGATATGCTGCAGGGGTAATGAGCCAACATGGACCTCAAATGATGCTGAGGGCCAGGTTCCCCAGAGCCCAGGGGAAGGAGGCTGAGAAGCTCTGTGGTGGACTGGAAGGGATGGGCCTTCTGGAGCCTGGGAAGGACCCAGCTCTGCCACTTACTGATTGTCTAGACCTGTAGCTGCTTGTTTAATTTTTTAAGCCTCAGCTTTCTCATCTGGAGGATGGGGATAAAAATAGTGCTAGCCTCTTAGGCTTGGTAGTTTGGACAGCATTGTGTGCTTTTCTTGGCTCATAGTCAGCACTTAATAAATGTTAGTTGTGGTATTAATATCAAATCCAGGGGGCTTCTAGTGAGTCTAAGCATCTAGTGGCCAAATTGCCAGAAGCATGTGTGGGAATGTCCTCTGTGCTTAGGATAAAAGGGGCTCTTCAGGAGCTAATTTGCTTGGGGGTGGTAGAAGAATATCCCAGGTGGCCCTCCTAGTGGAGGAAGTGAGAGAATCACATCAGACAGAACCTCAGGGAGAAAGGCAGACACTTTCATGCATGTTACCAATATTTACAGAGCACCCATTGTTTGCTGGCAGCTCTGCTAGGTGCAGGCTTACCCACTTACTATGTGCTTCTCCCACTTCCCCAGTCTCTATCCCCCATTCTTCCTCACTGAGCCTCAGAGGCTCTGAGTTTGCTTCCATAAGACAGTATCTGCTTTGCATCGTGCGCCTGGGTCCAGGGGCGCCCAGGCCTCTTCAGGGTCTGCCTCCTTGGCCACAGCTGGCAGCTGCAGCCAGCTGTCCAATGGGTAAAGAGGTCTTGGCACAAGCATTAAGTGCCATTTGGTACTAGACCTTCACGCCCCTCCCCTGGGGGGTTAATGGAATCTTGACTCCACATGCACTTTTGTTTCCCTTCTGTGAATGAGCAAGGGAGACCTGGCTGGGCACCTCTGCTTTCATTCACTTTCCTCTGCTCCTTCTGGACCATAGAGGGGCCGTGACCAGCCCCAGGTCATGTGCAATTGGTAACAGCACAAGGTGTGGGATCCAGCTGTCTGGACTGCCTGCCAGTTGTGGGCTTGACAAGACTCTCGGGCAGTCGCCTTCCCTGGTGCTCATGGGAGACCAGCCACCAGCCCTTGGTTCTGTGGGTTGGGTACTTTGTCAACATTTGGAGAACACTAAAGGTGTGATCCCTCTTCTGGGGTGGGAGGAGGCAGAGCCCAAAGGAGATGGGGGAGGAAAGTGAGGGAGCCTGGGCCCACCCCCTAATCTTGTGCATATGGCCCTGGCCACCCAGCAGTGTAGCTAAAGACACTGAAGAGAAGACCCCAGTTCTTAGCCAAGACACCAACCTCTCCTCCATCAAGCCTCCCTGCAGCACTAAGACACCAGGTGGGGTTATAAGGTCTAGGTTCAAAGAAAGAAACCAAGGCAGGGCTTTCAAGGAATTAGGTAGCTTGAAAAGCAGTCACGCCCACCCCACTGAGTGTCTTCGAGCTTCCAGGTGGATGTGGGTGGCCAGAGCGAGACATGGCTGCACCCTGGAGGAGCTGCTCCCTAACACCATAAGTGTCCAGGAAACAGTTTTGGGGGAGAGCACCCAGCCTGGCCATGGGACTTAGATGACCTCTTCTCCCTGCCTGAGGCAGTGAGAGAGCAGCTCCCCTCCCAAGGAGCCTCTGCTAAGCCCCTGAGAACTCCAGTCCCTGAATGATTCAGCAAACCAAGAGGGGCAGGGATTTCTCCCTTTTAATTTTATTTATTTATTTTGAGACAGTCTCACTCTGTCGCCCTCAGTTGAGTGCTGTGGCGTCCCAGCTCACAGAAACCTCCAACTCTTGGGCTTAAGCCATTCTCTTGCCTCAGCCTCCCGAGTAGCTGGGACTATAGTGCCTATCACAACGCCCAGCTATTTTTTGTTGCAGTTGCCACTGTTGTTCTTGAGCTGGCCGGGGCTGTGTTCGAACCTGGCACCCTCGGTATATGGGACCGGCACCCTACCCACTGAGCTACAGGCACCATCTGAATTATCCCTTTTTAATCCAGGGAAACTGAGGCACAGAGTGGTTTAGCCCATAGTAAAAAGCCAAGCCTACTGATGCCCTCTCCAGGGTTCTCTTTCAAGACGCTGTGATCCTGCCTGCTTGTGCCTGCATACACGCGCGTGTGCACACGTGTGAGTCAGGTCTGAGCCTTCAGACATACACAGACATCGTATGCGTTTTCTTTGCCCCTTGGTGGTTGGAGGTCTGGACTGTGCTTCTCTGTCTTCCATCTGGGCTCACCTTTCTCAGGATCTCTGGCATCAGCCCCTCAGGTCACCAGGAACTGTGGGGGACATGGCTGTGACCTTCCTGTCGGGCTGCTCTCGTGTCATTGTGGAACCTGCGGTTTCCCTGGAGGAAGCCTGGCTCCGAGTGAAGCCTGTTAAAGCACTTGTCAAGTTTTGAGTGTGTTTGGTCACAGGCCAGAGGGGCTCTAAAAATAGGGTTGGGTTGGGCATGGGGCAGGGGTAAGCGCTCGGGTTTCCCGGCTGTATCTCAGGGTTCCCTTTCTGCTCTTGCAAGTGAGAGACTACATAGATACTGTTAGAACTTGTGACCTTCTGAGAACTTACCCTTCTGCAAATTGATTAAGCACCTCTTATACCCAGGAGCCTGGGAGTTCAGGCTGTGCCATCACAAAAACTTGGGTTTGAAGCTCAGTGCCTGTAGCTCAGCGACTAGGGCGCCAGCCACATACACTGGGGCTGGAGAGTTCCAACCCAGCCAGGATCTGCCAAACAACAATGGCAACTACAACAAAAAAATAGCCGGTGTTGTGGTAGGCACATGTAGTCCCAGCTACTTGGGAGGCTAAGACAAGAGAATTGCTTAAGCCCAAGAGTTAGAGGTTGCTGTGAGCTGTGATGCCACAGTGACATAGTGAGACTGTCTCAAAAACAAACAAACAAACAAAACTTGGGTTTCATTGCAGCGTCTGCTGATAATTATCTGTAGGAGCAGAGGATGTCCCCTGTTTGAGCCTCTGTTTTCTCATCTGCATAATGGGGATTCGATCACCTATGGTAAATGCTGCTGTCATTAGCTGTCAGGTGTGAAGGAAGAGACAGAGAGGAGTAAGATTTTAGGAGCCTTTTGGGGCACCTGTAGCATGAAGGGGGTAACAGGCAGACAGGTCCAGGGTGAAGCAGGCTGGGATTCCTGCAGGGTCTGAGCTGGTCTTAGAGGCTTCGACAGGTTCAGGTTTCCAGGCCTTTGTGAAATTGGTTGTCAGGCTTGGATCTTGCCTGTTCCCAGCCTGGCTGTCCATTTGTGCATGACCTGCGCACCCTGTCGGCAAGACAAAGTGTGTGGTGGGGGAGATCCGTGGCAGGAGAGCCCCGCCTCCAAGCTCACTCTCGCTGTGTCTGCCTGGCAGGGGGACCCCATTCCCGAGGAGCTCTATGAGATGCTGAGTGACCACTCGATCCGCTCCTTTGATGACCTCCAGCGCCTGCTGCACAGAGACTCCGTAGGTAAATTGAAATCCTTGTCCCTTGCTCTGGCCCTCTGCTGAGCCCTAAGGGGAGCGGGGAGGGGCAGAGCAGGAGGCATCCCCTCTTCCCTGACATGCAGAGAACCAAAGGCTGCCCAGAGAGGCCCGGCCACACCCACCCAGGGCAGGGCCTGGTAGGCAGTCTGGTTGGTACCTGGGGCACAGGGTGTGATGGGAGAAGCACCCAAGTGTGGCTCCCGCTGAGGGTGGAGTGCTGGGTGGAGGGCAGGCAGGGAGAAGGTGCCCAGGGCATCCGTGTATGTATGGCTGTATCCAGGTGTGGACCCAGCCACAGAGGGTGGGGCCGGAGGAGCCATCTCCCCGCCCCTCTGGCCAAGGGCCTAGTCTATGAGGTCTCCCAGGGACACCTGGCCCTAACCAGCAGAGAGCCATGCCCATGCCCAAGAACACACTCAGCGAATGGGCACGTGCTTGGTGGCACACACGTGGCAGGGCTGGCGGGCTGGACTGGGAATGTATTTATAAATGCTGTCTTCAGAGCAAATTCCATTCTATTCTAACCTCTGGCCTGTTCCCTGGAGCCCTGGTCAGCAGCCCCCCCTGCATCCCCAGGTCCCCTTCCCTCTGGGGTTCTGTCTCTTTGTCACTTTGTAATCCTTGCCCAGACGCTATCTACGGGGGAACAGCATTTCCTGCCTTTGTTTCCTCTCCTGTTGGGCCCCTGGCGTCCTCTCAAAAGCATTCCCGGGCCCTTTCAATCCTGCCTCTGCTGGGGGGTGGTGAGGCAGGCAGGAGGGGGCCCAGCTGGGCCCACCTATTGTTCGCCAGGGCCCCCACCCTACGTCTCCCACAACCCCCACCCCATGCCCGACTGCTGGCCCTGGCCACACAATGGGGCAACTTCCAAATTTAGCCTTTCTGCAGTTTCTTTCCAGGGCCCTTCGCCCCCACCCTCAGACAGCCCCTCCACACCCCTGGTGGGGGTCGGGATCTTGGAGACGAGGCTTTCAATAGCAGGCCTGTTTCGAGGCAACCATGTGGCTATTTTTTCCTAATCGACTTAACCTTTCCACAAAGCACATCTTTTCCCCATCTCCGCCCCACCAGGGACATTCCAGAGATGGCAGGAAGAAAGGAAGGGAGCGAGAGGGACAGACAGACACTATGACGTGGGAACTGTCAGCCTAGACGGAAACAGACCAGTCAGTAGGCTCCCTGCAGGACCCGGGACGGACGGGCTGTGGCCATCAGGAGCCTTTGTCTTGGATAGGCTGGGGCGAGAGTACAACCCTTAAGGTGCTGAGAGGAGGTGGCCGGAACTTGTCCCCAACACCCCTTAGTGCATTTGCTGGCTCCTCACCCATGAGAGAGACAGAGGGTCTGTCCATGATTCGGTGTCTGGCTCAGAGTCCACCCCCCAGGCCTCACTCCCCAGCAACCAGCCTCTGTCACTGGCTCTAGAGAGGGCTAATGTCTCTAAGGAGTGCTGGTGGCGCTAAGCTGAAACCTGTCCAGGCTAGAGAAGGGAGCTGTGATTTGTGGCCTGGGGAATAAATGGGCAGACCTGGGACAGATGTGAGGTAAGAGGTTACAGGGTAAGAGACTAACCAGAGGGAGACCAGGCCCTGGAGGGGCACGCATGAAGGCGCTCCACCCCTCTTCTCTGCCTTCGGCTCCCACCCCATCCTCCTCTCTCCATTGCTCCTCCCAGCAGGGCCATTGTCCGGGGCTCCAGCAGGCTGTCCAGGGCATGCCGGTCCTCCTGGGGATTCTGGGAATTTCTCCATTCAGCACTTCCTATGGGAACGCTGGGTGGAGGGGCACTGGAAACTGGCCTTTAGTCCTTCTGGGTCCTTTCTCCACCCTGGAGCCTGAGGAGGGTTCGCTTACAGTAGCAAAGGGGAAGGGTTATTTTTAACTTCACTGACATGGGTTCTGGCCAAAAATGTGGCTAAGGAGCCCAGGGGTGCAGTTAGGCCCCCTTCTCTTTGAGCCCTGTGGCTGCTCTGGAGTTTGCCTGGAGGGCCCCTCCTCAGAGGCAAGACTGTAGGGAGACGGGGCGGGCAGCCAAGAGGCCAGCCTCCTGCCTTCTTGGAGCCCCCTCCGGAGCCCCTGCCCCATGATTGGACTGGCTGGTGGTGTCTGTAGGGTATCTGATTGTAGGGTGTCTTCTCCTACAGATGAAGATGGAGCTGAGTTGGACCTGAACATGACCCGGTCCCATTCTGGAAGCGAGCAGGAGAGCTTGGCTCGTGGGAGAAGGAGCTTGGGTGAGACTGAAGGCTGCACCAGGGGCCCCAGGAAGGATGGGAGCCAGGGAAGAAGAACTGGGGCAGGCAGCCAGCCTGAGGGCCCCAAGGGTCATTTTTAAACTCTTTCTCCCTACATTTAGGACTGGGTTGAACTAAGAGAGTGTAGTCATCCTTGAATGCTCAATGTTGAGAACTTGAGTCATCACCCTCACGCCTACACGGTCTGTTTGCTAAGTATAGTGCTTTGAAACTCATTTGTTCCTTACTTCAACACTGGAGGTACATACTATTAAGCCCATTTCACAGAATTGAAAATTGGGGCCCAGAGAGGGTAAAGAAGTAGGGAGATCACACAGCTAGGAAGTGGCAGGGCTGGTATCCCAGTCAGCCTCTAACATTTGAACTCATTGCCTTCCCTGGTACTGTGTGTCTCCACTTTGATTAAGGGTTGGGACAGTAGATATGGAGCAGAGCTGGGGACTGCCTCGTGCTCCCTTGCAGACACCAAGAGATTGGATTACTAGGGCCCAGAGAAGCCTTTCCAGGTGAGGCCAGTGCCTTCCTCACACCCTCCCTTCTCTCTTCCCACCTGCAGCCCCCAAAACAATGCAGACAGTGGCTGGGGAAATCTACAGGTGACCTGAGGCCCATTCCTCAATTGGGATGGGTTAATTTAACTCCGTGCAACCTCATTTTCTCTGTGTTTGGGTACTGACAGCAGCCCGGGCACTCCTAGGCCTGGCTTTGCTCATGTGACTTCTTAGATCCCTACATGAGACATAGGTACTATTAGTATCCCATGTCACAGATGAGGAAGCTGAGGCTTTCAAATAAACAACACTGCAAGAATAGATTGTAAGAGAGCAACACAAGAGTGGTTACAAGATAACACAGGACATGGGTAAGGGCCATGTCAGGCAAATCCTTAATGTGTGAGATCATAAAGAATAAAATGGTGTGTGCCAGCAGAAAGAAATGGACAGGCGGGCGGCGCCTGTGGCTCAGTGAGTAGGGCGCCAGTCCCAAATACCGAGGGTGGTGGGTTCAAACACAGCCCCAGCCAAACTGCAACAAAAAAAAGAACCGGGTGTTGTGGCGGGCGCCTGTGGTCTCAGCTACTCGGGAGGCTGGGGCAAGAGTATCGCCTAAGCCCAAGAGCTGGAGGTTGCTGTGAGCTGTGACGCCACAGCACTCTACTGAGGGTGACAAAGAAAAAAAAGAAATGGACAGGCACTGAGCGTTGATGACATGCCACACTCTAGATTGTTTCACTTGATTTTTACGGTGGTTCTTGGGTTTAGATCTTATTACCCCCATTTTGCAGATGGAGAAACTGAGGCTTCAAGCAGCTCAGCCCGAGTCCTGTGGCTGATAACAGCCTGGACTTGAAACCTAAACCCTGGGGTTAAAGGGAGGGAGAGAGAGCACCCACTGAGCTCTTCTGACAGGTGGGCGGTGCTGGACAGGCCAGGGCTCCTGACAGGTTCCTCCCCCTCTAGGTTCCCTGACTGTCGCTGAGCCGGCTATGATTGCGGAGTGCAAGACGCGCACCGAGGTGTTCGAGATCTCCCGGCGCCTGGTGGATCGCACCAATGCCAACTTCCTGGTGTGGCCGCCCTGCGTGGAGGTGCAGCGCTGCTCCGGCTGCTGCAACAACCGCAACGTTCAGTGCCGCCCCACCCAGGTGCAGCTGCGGCCTGTCCAGGTGCGCGGTCTGGTTCTGACAGCTAGGCCAGGGCTGCCCTTCCGGGACTGACTAGGCTTCCTTAGGGGGAGTCAAAAGGCATTCCCAACATGTTCCTGGGCTCTGTCCAGAGACAGTCACTCTTGGGAAGCTCCCTCTGATCAGGCATGCTGAGGCTGACCATGAGTCCTCTGAGGTGGCCCAGGCCACTGTCACCAAAGCCATAGACAGGGCTAGGTGTTAAATAATGGATATGGGTCCCCTCCTTTAGAGGCATAAAAATCGCTAAGTGTCTCTTAAAGAGATAGGCCTGCAAACATTTATTTGACATTCACATTGTCCTTGGCAGCGGCTCAGGCTCCCCCAATGCCCTCTCCTATTCTCAGATCTCTCCAGAAAGGTGCCGGTAGGCTTCCCTGCATTTCTGACACCTGTTTATACTCCTTTGACCAACAGTGTCTTTAACAAGGAGCTGCAGGCAGGAAGGTACTGCGACAGCTGGGATAGCTCCCCCAGGCAAGACTTGCCTTTCTTCCTGAGGGACTGGGGCTGCATACACTCAGGTCAAGAAAATTTTAGAGGCTCGGCACCTGTGGCTCAACGGGCTAAGGCGCCAGCCACGTACACCTGAGCTGGCGGGTTCGAATCCAGCCCGGGCCCACCAAACAACAATGATGGCTGCAACCAAAAAAATGGCCAGGCATTGTGGCGGGCGCCTGTAGTCCCAGCTACTTGGGAGGTGGAGGCAAGAGATTTGCTTGAGCCCAGGAATTGGAGGTTGCTGTGAGCTGTGATGCCACGGCACTCTATCCAGGGTGACAGCTTGAGGCTCTGTCTCAAAAAAAAAAAAAAAAAAAAAAGGAAAGGAAAATTTTAGAGTAGAGGCTGTCCCAGGGAGCTCCCAGTCTCACTCTGGGCACAGCAGGGTCAGTGAAACCAGTGCTGTCTTCTGATGCATATGGAAAGGTTTCTGCACCCCTTGGGTCCGCCTGCACTGAAGGCCTGTGCCACTGGGCAATGGGAACACCTCTCTAAGACCCAGTACCCCCCATCGCCAGTGCTCTGCCTGCTTGGCCACACGCCCTTACTCTGCTGTCCACCCATGGCTTCTCCTCCTGCCCACCTTCCATCCCTGGCCTGGGCTCTCCACCCCACCACCTACTATCCCCAGTGTTTCCAGATTTTTAGATGGACACCTGACAGCTGACCTCCCCCTTCCCACCTTCCTCCTAGATGAAGCCTCCCCCCACTTCCTTTCAGACAGCCATCTCCCGCCTCTGCCGCAGGCCCTGACCTTGGCTGGCGCTCCAGGAATGAAGATACCACAAGCCCCAGCTCAGCCCGGAAATGCCTTTCTGGCTTTTTCCCTCTCTGGGGGCATTGAGGGGGCTGCAGGTTGGGAGGACTTGTTTTGATGGAAAAGCTATAAGAAGGGCAGAGGGCAAGGTCCTGCTATTGTTTGGGCCAAAGTGTTTGCCCTGCAAGCTGATCTCTGGGCTTTCGAGGAAAGATCCAGCCAGGGAACGTGGATGGGAAGGGCAGGCAGTTTGGGCTCCCTGGGATCCTGCCATACAGCCCCTACAGGGATGTTTTGGTGATTCTGTCCTCCAGGTGAGAAAGATCGAGATTGTACGGAAGAAGCCGATCTTTAAGAAGGCCACAGTGACTCTGGAGGACCACCTGGCATGCAAGTGTGAGACAGTGACAGCTGTACGGCCTATCACCGGAAGCCCGGGTGGTTCCCAGGAGCAGCGAGGTAACTATCTTTCTAAGGTCGGCCTCTGAATCACTCAGCCTCCAGTCCCCTTCCCCTGTAGCAGCTGGAGTCAGAGGCAGTTTTTAAAACTCTGGGACCAGAGTTGGGGCTCACACCTGTAATCATAGCACCTTGAGAGGCAAAGGCAGGAGGATCACTTGAAGTCAGAAGTTTGAGACCAGCCTGAGCAAGAATAAGATGCCCTCTCTACAAAAAATAGAAAAATTGCCGGGCACTGTATAATCCCAGCACTCTGGGAGGCCAAAGCAGGTAGATTGCTTGAACTCAGGAGTTCCAAGACGAGCCCGAAGCAAGAGCAAGACCCTGTCTCTACTAAAAACAAAAACTAGCTGGGCATGGTGGGGCATGCCTGTAGTCCCAGCTACTAGGGAGGCTGAGGCAGGGGGATCATGTGAGCCCAGGAGTTTGAAGTTCTGTGAGCTGTAATGCCACAGCACTCTACCCAGGGTAACTAAGTGAGACTCTGCCTCAAAAAAAAGAAAGAAAGAAAGAAAAATTAGCTGGTCATGGTGGCATGTACCTATAGTTCTAGGTACTTCAGAGGCTGAAGCAGGAGGATTGCTTGAGCTCAGAAGTTTGAGGTTGCAATGAGCTATGATACCACTGCATTCTAGCCCAAGTGATAGAGACACTATCTCAAAAAAAAAAAAAAGAGAGAGAGAGAGAGAGAGATTGGATCAGGTTAAATGAAATTAAACATAGTGGCTCAGCACCTGTAGCTCAAGCAGCTAAGGTGCCAGCCACATATACCAGAGCTGGCGGGTTCGAATCCAGCCCGGGCCTGCAAAACAACAATGACAACTACAACCAAAAATAGCCTGGTGTGGCGGGCGCCTGTAGTCACGGCTACTTGGGAGGCTGAGGCAAGAGAATCGCTTAAGCCAAAGAGGTGGAGGTTGCTGTGAGCCGTGATGCCATGGCACTCTACCCAGGGAGACAGCTTGAGGCTCTGTCTCAAAAAAATAAAATAAAATTAATTAATTAATTAATTAATTAAACCTAGTTAAATTCATGTGAGGCTTTCCATCTCTCTCACTGAGAACAATCCAGATTCCAGATTCCAGTTTCCTCCCTGGCCCTACATAAGGATGTGACCCTTGGAGGGCTCCCTGTGCTTGCTGCCAGCCTCTCCCCTTCATGTATGCCACCCCAACTGGGCTGGCCTGGGCTGGCTTCTTTCAGTGTCCAGATAAGTTTCTGCCTTTTAAAGGCCTTTGCACATGCTATTCTTTGTCAGAAAGGCACTTCTTCCAGCACTTTTTATTATTTATTTTTTTGAGACAGAATCTTATTTTGTCGCCCTTGGTAGGGTGCCATGGCATCACAGCTCATAGGAACCTCAAACTCTTGGGCTTAAACCAATCTTTTACCTCAGCCTCCTGAGTAGCTGGGATGATAGGCGCCTACCATAACGCCCAACTATTTTTAGAGACAAGGTCTCTCTCTGGCTCAGGCTGGTCTCAAACTCGTGAGCTGAGGCAGTCTACCTACCTCAGCCTCTCAGAGGGCTAGGATTACAAGTGTGAGCCACCTCGCCTGGCCATTTTTAAGGATTTTTAAATGGCACTGGAATGGACCAGAGAGATGACCTTGTAAGCTGGTCCTTCCGTGTTATTAACAGGCTTGCTGGAGCACAGAGAGGTTAAGGAGTTAACAAAGGTTACACAGAACCCAGTGTTGTATAGTTCTGGGTTCTGTTGGCCATATCTCACAGGCTTTTCTCCCTACAATGTTTGCATAAAGATCAAATCATCAAGTGAATATGATTAGATGCGCATTAAAATAAAAAACAATAATGTAAGTGACAGCTCTGATTTTCAGTAACTTTCTATTGTTAGAGACAGGTCAGTCTTTTTCTTTTTTTTTTTTTTTTTACTAAGTCATACCTGTGTACATTAATGCAATCTTGGGGTACAATGTAGGTCAATCTTTTTATCTTCATTTCTTATTCCTTGGCCTCTTTGTCTTGTTCCCAGAGCTGAGCTGTGTCTCTGGATGCTCTGGGAAGGCTGATCGTTTGACAGCTTTAAAGTGACATGTCGTAAATTATTTATGGAGTTAATGAGGAGAATGATTTCTCTATTAAGGAAAATTGTATTCTTCTTTATGTTTAAAATGAGATTATTTCATGTATTTGTTTCATGTGATTTTTCCAAACAGTTTCCTGGAAGGTACATTAAAACAAAATATGTAGGTGATATAAAGTCTTGCCATTTTAGTTTCTGTATTTCAGTTGAGTCACTTGGTACTTGTGGCAGCTGTCCATGGGCCAGGCTAAGGCTTGGTGTATAGCACCTGTGATATGGGGTCAGACCTTCTGGGCTATGTCTCTGCTCTGTCACTTGTGAGCTGTGTGGTGACTTTGCACTTGCTTAGGCTTTGCTCAGCCCAGCATCCTGTTGATGGCATGAGCTCTGGGGTTGGAACCTCCCTGATGCTCTAGTGGCCCTCTGGTGTCTTTCATCTGAGGGGTATCCAAGGCCCCGCCAAGACCCTGAACTGCTAGAAAATCTGGCCATTTGCAGAGATAGGATAACTGCCTCATGGGAGCTGTGTTTGTGAGGTGGGAGGTTAGGTGTTAACCCTCAAGAGCCTGGCTGGTTGGGGAGAGCTCAGAGGCTCCCAGGAAGAGGCTGGCCTTGGACTCTTCACACCCAGCTGCCAGAGTGTCCCTGGGAGCCCAGGAGAGAGAAAAGTGTAAGAGCACTCACTTTGGCCAAGGCTCCTAGGCACTGGTCATTTGCACCAAGTGGTTAGCAGTATGGATTCTAGAGGCAGATCCCTGAGTTCAAATCCCAGTCTCTCTGCCTTAGTTTCCTCATTTGTAACATGTACCTGCGGTGAGGGTAAGTGAGCATAAAATGCACAGGTGCATAGTAAATGCTAGCTAAGCATTTCTGGCTCTTTCCTTGTGTTATCTCAGGAGTCCAGAGCTGCTCTCATCTCTGTTTTTAAGATGTGGAAATCGAGGCAGGGGTATTTAAGTGACTTACTCCCAAATGCACAAAGTTTGGAGAGCCCAGATTTAAAGCCAGGTGGTCTGAGCTGTGCTGCCCCCATTCCCCCACCACTTCCTGGTGAGGGGCAGGTAGATGACAGGTACAAGTGACCAAAAGGTTCAGCTTCATGGTGAGGAGTGTGGTTCTAGGCTGAAGCCCAGTGGCTTCCCCATCATATGACTAGAAGGACCAAGAGGTTGATAGGAAACCTTGGTAGGCAGTCAACTAGGGAAAAAGTGAATAATAGCAGCTGCCATTTGCTGATGGCTTTTTAATCTGAGTTTAGTGGCCTAAAACAATAACCATTTTGTTGTCGCTCTTGGGTCTATGGTTTGACTGGGCTCAGCCGGGAGGTTCTATTGGTCTCTGCATTTGCAATCTGATGGCTGGAGATACAGTCATCTGGAGGCTTGACTGGGACAGCTCCCTGTGGTCCCCACCTGGGTTCTCCACGTAGCTTTTCCAGTAAGGTAGCCAGACTTTTTATGTGGCATCCAGGGCTCCCCAAAGTGTGAAGGTGAGAGCTATCAGCCCTCTTAAGATTTATGCCGGGAACTGGCACAGCATCACTTCTGCCTGCTCTTGTTAGCTAACCAGATCCAAGTCCATACCAGATTCAAGAGCCAAAGAAATGAACTCTACCTATTCATGCTTGGGTAATGACAAAGAATTTGAAACTGTATTTAATCTACCATTCTTCTGGGTCAGGTAGTGTGTAAAGAACTTTGCTAGTTTATAGTAATTTATTCTTCCCACCAGTCCTATGAGGTGGCCAGTCTTATTACCCCCATTTCACAAATAGAGGATCTGAGACAGTTTCAATAATTGTCTCCAAGGTACATACAGCTAGTGAGCAATGGAGTTGGGATTGAAGCCCAGAAGGTCTGGCCCCAGAAGATCTGGGGAGATCTGTGGCAAGCCTTTGTCAAGAGAGATAGACTCCCTCAATGGTGATTCATGTACTGATGAGATCTTTTTCTTGAGTAGCCAAGATGCCCCAAACACGGGTGACTATTCGGACGGTGCGAGTCCGCCGGCCTCCCAAGGGGAAGCACCGGAAATTCAAGCACACACATGACAAGAAGGCACTGAAGGAGACCCTCGGAGCCTAGGGGCATCGGCAAGAGAATGTGGGCAGGTGAGAGCCAGGTGGGGAAACTAAGGCTCAGAACCCTGTGTTTCCTTTTCCTCGGCCCGTGGAAGGGATTTGGGGAGAGACATTTTCCCACACAAAATCCAGCCTCTTCCCGATTATCAGCTGAGTTCTTCTGTGGAACAGGTAGGGTGGTGGGCTTTGGAGACCCCAGCCCTATTGTGTGCTGGCATGCCCTAAGGGAATAGGAGGGAGATCCCAACCTCACTTCTTCCCCACCCATTTCAACTCCCCAGACCTGAGCACTGCTAGACATCAGAGCTGCCTGGTTGACCTCCAGCTCCATGCCCTTGGAATGGGGGAGGGGAGCATATATGTATGGGATGGACCCCTAAGCTATCTCTGACCTCCTGTGTCCCTCTGCTTGGCCTGCAGGGTTATTTAATATGGTATTTGCTGTATTGCCCCCATGGGGTCCTTGGAGTGATAATATTGTTCCCCTCGTCCGTCTGTCTCGATGCTGATTCGGACGGCCAATGGTGCTTCCCCTACCCCGCCACGTGTCCGTCCACCCCTCCATCTGCGGGTCTCCCCCCAGCGGCTTCCAGAGTCTTGCCCAGCATTTCGAGAAGGAAAAGAAGGACTGAACACCATCTCTCTGGGATAAGAGTGCAAGAGAGACTGATGGGGTCCCTTCCCCTACACCTGGCCTGGCACAAGGAGCCCTGCACGTGCCCTGAGGACTTCTCATCACGGCCTGCCTGGTCCCTGGAGCCCTAGCCAGCTCTGAGGAGGAGTACCTCCAGGCAGGCTGGGGTACCTTGTACTCCACGGCTATGACCTCAGACTGGAGCACAGACTGGAGAAAACCCCCTCCCACGGCACCCAGTCCCCCAGTCACTTCCTCTCTCTGGTCACCTCTGCTCACAGTGGCTTCTTTCCATTTGATGCATATGAAATCTTTGAAGATGTGGACTCTTCTAGGTGCATGTGGCCAGAGTGTCAGGTGGCTGAGTTCCGTCTCAGATGAGTTAGAGATGAATTTTGCTCTTGGGGTGGGCGTAAATGGAAACCTGGGCATCCCCTGCCTCTTGCCTCTGCTCGGCCCCGATTCACTTCCTCCTCTGTTTCCTCTTATCTCTCTACCTCTACCTGTGTCTTCCTGTCTGGCCCTTCAGTTCACTCCACCGAGGGGCTCTTGGACCTCTTACTGAGGCCCCAAATGACCCCAGTCACTTCTCCCTAGGGCAGAAGACCAGGGCCCAGGGGAGCAGGGGACCTGCCCGTCATTCCAACCCAGCTAAGACTGCCATGTAAGGTTGTACAGGGTGTACACTGCACAAGGGCACTGTATGCAGGGAGCACTGTTTACACCATACATGTGGCCAATTTGTGTATTTATTATGACAGTTTCTGGCAGATGTAGGTAAAGTGTCTGAGAAAAGGGATCTTTTTTCTAATTCACATAAAGGCTCCCTGTGAACGGTCTGTGCCCCTGACCCAGCCTAGGGATTGGAGTGGTCAGAGAGGAGTGAATTCATGGTGTGTGGGGAGGCAATGCCGTTGTCCAGCGGGCCTTCCTTTCCCAGAGTCCACTGCTCCAGTGTCCTCCTTCTAGGCAGGTGTGAGAAACCCAGGAGAATGTCTCCAAGGGAGGGGACAGCCCCACTCGCCCCATCCCCTCCCCACTTGCACACTCCCCCCATCTTAGATCCTTTCCACGCCTGGTGGCTTCTCCCAGGGACCCAGCTCCTGGACTGGGGGGTGGGGAGAGAAGGGAAAAGATCCCCCAGGCCCCTTAGGAGTGGGGGTCTGAGCTGCCTGTCCCCTTCCCTCCCCCTCCTCCAAACTCTGCTTCCTTCAGTTTGTAAAGTCGGTGATTATATTTTTGGGGGCTTTCCTTTTATTTTTTAAATGTAAAATTTATTTATATTCCGTATTTAAAGTTGTAAAAAAAAAAAATAACCACAAAACAAAATGAAACGAATGCACCGGAGGTCTGTCTGTTGGCATCGTGTGTGACAATTAACCTTTCTGCGTTGGCAGGATGTGCCGACAGCTTGCTACGTGTTCCTCTCGCTCTGGGAGGCTCAGGCGCGATCACACACTTTTGCACGCACACACTCACACATGCGTGCACATACCCGCAGGCCCGGAGCTCTGACAGAGAAAGAGACACACAGCCCACTCTGTCGGTCTTGGTCCTAAAGCAGCCCATGACACATGGACTCCAGGCCCAGACCCAAGCTGTCCCTGGGGCTGCTGAGAGAGGGGTTTCCCCAGCCCGAGGGTCTCCACAAAGGAGGTGGATTCTCAGCATCACTGGGGTGGGGGGTAGCTGGCAGTGGGGAGAAAGATCCATATGGAGAAGGCTGGAGGAGGTCCCAGAAGGGCTGTGGGATTTAGAGAGAAACAGCTGAAAGTTGGGTCTGGGGTTTGGCCTTGGCTCAGGCCTTTGCCAGCTTCATGCCTTGGACATGTATGACCACTCTGGCCAGAACCTCATCTGAAACATGAAAGATGGGAAGAGACTCACAGCATCCAGGCTCTGGGGTTTTCTGCTTCCTCTTGCTCATGAAGACTTGGGTACCAGCCCGTAATAAAATGCTGAGTGTGTTCTGGGTCCCACCTGCAGACACAACAAGGACTGGGGCTGACGGGGGTCCAGGGGATGAAGCATTTGACTGATGAAAATAGTTACTTCAGTAACCACTACACTACTTTGCCCCTGGAAATAGTGAACTCCCTGTCACTGGAAGTGTAATAAGGGGAAGCCGGGTGACAACTTGGCTGAGGTTGGACCAAATAACATTTGGGCTCCCCACAACGATTGACTCATTCATTCACTCATGTACTTGAACCCCTACCTTGTGCCTGTCACTACCAGGAGCCTTTGGAATATTTTGATTTCAATTCATCCTGGGATCCCCAGCTCTGCCCTTGAGAAAGTGGAGTCCACCCACGGTGGTGGTGGGCTGTGCACACTGGAGGCACTTACCTAGAAATTCCCACCCCTGCCTGCCCACTTGACTGTGTAGAACCCTCCCTTTTCCCCTAAATCCCCAGCATCTCAGGAGAAGAGGATCTGGCTGGGAGGAGAGAATATATCTCCATCAGGACATGGAAGCTAGCAGGGAGCTGGAGAGCCCAGCAGGGCTGTCCAGTGGATGGTCACAGTAACTTTCCAAGCACAGTTGCAAGCATCTCTCCTCCTTGTGTGCCAGCTCAGGCAGTGGCACTACAGAATCCGTGGGCCTTTGGGGGCCCGCTTGACCTTTCCTGCTTTTGTTTTTTGTTTTTTTTTTTTTGAGACATAGTGCTATGGCGTCACAGCTCTCAGCAACCTCCAACTCTTGGGTTAAGCAATTCTCTTGCCTCAGCCTCCCAAGTAGCTGAGACTACAGGCGCCCGCTACAATGCCCGGCTATTTTTGTTGTTGCTTCTGTAGTTGTCATTGTTGTTCAGCAGGCCCAGGCCAGGTTCGAACCCTCCAGCCCTGGTGTAGGTGTCCGGTGCCCTAACCACTGAGCTACAGGCCCTGAGCCCTTCCCTGGATCTTTGAAATGCCATACTTCAGACCTCCCCATGCCAGTGACAACCTGACAACTACCCCGGAGGCTCTGTGGGTCTCCTCCTGTGCTCAGCCAGTCACTCCACACGCACATCTCTGTCTCCACCATGACCACATCCCCCCACCATGGAAATTCGCTGTGCAGCTGTCTCGTCCACTGCTCTGTCCCCAGCACCCAGAAGGTACCTGGTTTATAGTGAGCCCTCAGCAAAGCCTGTCAAATGGATCAGCAAGATGACCTGGCACTGGAGGAATCAAATGTGTCTGTCCCTGGTCACAGGTTGCCCTGTTGATCATCTCATGTGCTGGGGGAGGGGGGGCTGGAAAATTGCAGACTCTGAGGTCATCACTCACCACAGGTAAGAGATGGAGAGATTCCAACTTCTTAGCCCCAGGCTCAGTGCAGCCTCTTCCTTGACTGGGAGGGATCCTGGGAGGTTGGGATCATGTGGAATCCCCCTCTGGATGCATGTAGCCATCTTCTCTCCCCACAGCTGGCTTCTTTCCCTCCCACACCTTTCCACGGGTCCATCCATCAATCTGCGTGCCCCATTCATCCATCTGCTCAACTACCCACCTACTTTTCCATCCCCCCATCTTCCCAGCCTTCTTCCCCATCACCATTTATCACCCTGACCATGTCCCAGGCTCTGACTCGCTGCCTCCTTCTATTAACCTCTGCAGAGTTTGCTGCCATAGCGGACAGACAAAGGTTTAGCAACAGGACACACCAGGTGCCTGTCCCAGTGTTGTTCCCTCCCGCTGTGTGACCTTACAGAGCTGTCGCTCAGGTTAGAGGCATGAACGCCCAGCGCTGCTGCTGGCACACATTTGCCCTTGAGTCAGTGGAAGGAATTAATATTTTTTCCCTGTCAGCACCCAGCAAGTGGCTGATGGTGATATGGTGGCGTGAAGATGGAAACAAATGAAAGAAGTGAACACAAGACCACAGAGGACAAAAGCTTGGGTGCTGTCCCATTATTCTCCCCGGTTAACCTGACAGTCCCTGCAGGCAGGTGCTCTGTCCCCTGCTGCAGGCGAGGACAGACAGACTCACCAGGCTCACCTTTGCTGCCCCGAGGGAGTTAGGTGTCCTGTAAATGTGTAAATGGCCACAGTGCACCCTTCATGAGGGGACAGATTCATGAGGCAGACTCCAGATGTGACCTCAGGTCCTTGCTGAATTTCAGGAGCTGCAGGTCTGCTAACTGACTTGAGTCTGGGCCTGAGGGAGGGTCCACATGTCCCTTTCTAGGGGACGGCAGGGAGAGAGGCCCAAGTCACACCTGCTTCCTGAAGGCAGACCTTTCTGCTACATGTCCTCATGTGCCAGCCTACTTTTTCTCCAGGGACCTTGTGATCCATTAGTCCTGCCAATTCCAGCTGGTCTGTCTGTTGGGACAGTCATTGTGCTCTGCTGCCTGTTATGGCAATACACCACCTTGCCCTGCAGGTCATTGTCATATCTGGGCTTCTGCCATCCCAGGCTCTTGGTTTCCACTCCTGAAATCAGGAGGCGGACCACGGGCAGGATTCTTTACCTGGACACCGAGACATCATTAAGGCTCAACAAGGAGGCTGGCACCATGTTGGTGAAGGGATGGTATCCTGGGCTTTCACAAGGGTGGTTAGTTAAGGATAGCAGGTCATCTATGGTTAATCCACTCCTCTGTCTCTGTATGTATTATACCTCAACATTTCTGTCATCTCCAGGGAGGATGGGCCACCTCTGAGTTGCCAACCATCTGCCAACCACTAAATCAGCTATGGAAAAAATTAGGGCTGCCCCCAGCTTAAGGGACTGACACCCTGGATCCAGAATCACCAGTCAGAACAGCTGTGTCAATACAAGCCAAATAAAGCTGACCTCTCTGCCTTGGTGCACGTCCTCGGAATCCACTCATTCATTTACACCAGATCTATGATGATGTGGAATAAAGTGATGCACAGATTCTGGTTTGAAATTGACATTTAATTCTGCCTCTCAGGAAGTCCTGGGACATGACTTCAATCTGAAGACACTGAGGGGCGTGGGCATGGAAGTGTCCCTTTGGGGTCACAGTTGTGGTGGGACCAGCCTCATCAAACAGATATCGAGGAGAGGCGGCTCGGCTGTCAAGAGGCTCAGCAGGGATTGGGGGTCCAAGGTGTTCTGAATCCTCCAAAATCTTCTGGTGAGGCCGGAGCTTTGTCTAATGATGTGATTCACCACTCTGTAGGCTCAAGTGTTGAGTTTCGTTTTTGGCTATCTCAGCCTTGCGGCTGCAGGAATTTTAAAACATTTTTAGTGCAGTTGAAGAAGTTCTTGTTTTTTTTTTTTTTTTTTTTTTTTTAAGGGGGGGCTGGGGGGGGGTCAAAGTGTGACTCTGTTTCCCAGACTATATTGCAGTGGCAAAAAATCTCAAAGC
>CAUYRH010106924.1:0-14737 GCA_963574655.1 Perodicticus potto
AGAGAGCTTCTCTCTCCCTACTTGAAATCTCTCCCTCTACCAAGAGCTTTGGTGTTTTCTGTATTCTTTTCTGTAAATCAATTCTGCCTTATCTCGGACGGGTGGGAGGGGGGAAATAATGTAATGAAGAATAATAAAATACATGTATTTAAAAAAAAAAAAAAAAAAAAAAAAAAGCCAAAAAAAAAAAAAAAAAAAATTAATAAACCCTTGGCCAGATTAACCAGAAACAGAAAAGGAAGTCTTTAATAAGCTGAATCCAAAATGAAAAAGGGGAAATAACAACAGATACCACAGAAATACAAAATATCATCACTGAACACTACAATAACCTCTATGCCCCAAAATTTGAAAACATGAAAGAAATAGACAAATTCCTGGAATCATATTACCTCCCTAGATTCAACCAGGAAGAAATAGAACTCTTGAATAGGCCAATATCAACCACTGACATTGCAACAACAATAAAAAAGCTACCAACAGCCTCCGCACCCCAGCTAGCTAGCATCCGCTGCATCTCTCCAGCCAGATTTCAGTAGACCTCACCAAAATGCCATCTCAGATGGAGCATGCCATGAAAACCATGATGTTCACGTTTCACAAATTTGCCAGGGATAAAGACTACTTAACAAAGGAGGACCTCAGAGTACTCATGAAAAAGGAGTTCCCAGGATTTTTGGAAAATCAAAAAGATCCTCTGGCCTTAGACAAAATAATGAAGGACCTGGACCAGCGCTGAGATGGCAAAGTGGGCTTCCAGAGCTTCTTTTCCCTAATTGCAGGCCTCACCATCACGTGGAATGACTGTTTTGTAGTATACATGAAGCAGAAGGGATAGAAGTAGGCAGAACCAAGCAATTACTCTGCCCTGAAAAGTGTTCTCTCAAAGGATTTCTCAAACATCTGCCCCACAGCTTCTCCCTGTATAAGGATTTCATGAGCTGACCAGACCAGGATCCTTAGAATATATACAAATAAAATCCAACTCCCATTTGTCAAGCAGAGAAGAAAAAGTTAATTAAACGCCAGGTGAGCTTTTGTTTTTCACATCGTTTGCATCCCCTTGCCCTCAATAAACAGAATCCTTTTTTTACTTTAAAAAAAAAAAAGCTACCAACAAAACTAAGTCACAAAAATAAGTCAAAGAATAGCTTATACCTATATCACAGAATCTATTCCAAAACCCTGAGAAGAAAAGAACTCTCCCCAACTCCTTCTATGAAGCAAATACCACCTTGATACCAAAACCAGGAAAGGATACAACAAAAAAATACTACAGACCAACATCATTAATGAAAATTGACACAAAAATACTCAGTTAAATCTTAGCAAACAGAATTTAGCTAAAGATTGAAAAAAAAAATTCATCATGATCAGGTGAGCTTCTTACCAAAAAAAAAAAAAAAAAAAAAAATCCATAAACTTAATTTAACACAAAAACAGAAGTAAACACAAAGACCAATGATCCTCTCAGTAGATACAGAAAAAGCATTCAACCAAAGTCAGCATCCTTTTTTGAAAAGAACACTTAAGAAAATAGGCATAGATGGGATATTCCTTAAACTGATAGAAGCCATCTATAACAACCTCCCCCCAGCTAATATCACATTGAATGGAGAAAAACCGAAAGCATTCCTACTTAGAACTACAACTAGACAAAAATGTCCACTATCATCACTACTATTCAACAGAGGTGCTAGAAATCCTAGCCAATGCAATCAGACAAGAGAAGGATATCAAGGATATTCAAATAGAGACAGAGGTAAAACTATCACTTTTTGCTGAAGATATGATCTTGTACTTATAAAACCCCATGGAGTCAACCATGAGACTCCTGGAAATAAAAATACAGCAACATCTCAGGATAAAAAAATTAAAGTACACAAATCAATAACCATCATATATACTGGCAACAGTCAAACTGAGAATCAAATCAGAGATACAATACCCTTCACCATAGCATCAAAGAAAATGAAATACCTTGGAATTTATTTAACAAAGAATGTGAAGGATCTCTACAGAGAGAACTATGAAATACTCAGAAAGGAAGTAACAGAGGATGTTAAAAGATAAAAGAATGTGGCTCAGCACCTGCGGCTCAACAGGCTAAGGTGCCAGCCATGTACACCAAGCTGGCAGGTTCGAATACAGCCTGGGACCACCAAACAACAATGATGCAACCAAAAAATGGCCGGGCGTTGTGGCAGGTACCTGTAGTCCCAGCTACTTGGGAGGTGGAGGCAAGAGACTCACTTGAGCCCAGGAATTGGAGGTTGCTGTGAGCTGTGATGCCACGGCACTCTATCCAGGGTGACAGCTTGAGGCTCTGTCTCAAAAAAAAAAAAAAAGATAAAAGAACATATCATGCTCATGGCTTGGAAGAATCAACGTTGTTAAAATGTCTATACTAACCAAAGCAATCTAAAGTAATAATTCAATTCCCATTAAAATACCAACATCATACTTTGAAGATCTTGAAAAAACAGTTCGGCTCGGTGCCTGTGGCTCAACGGGCTAGGGCACGAGCCACGTACACCTGAGGTGGCGGGTTCGAATCCAGCCCAGGCCGCCAAACAACAATGACAGCTGCAACCAAAAAATGGCCGGGCGTTGTGGTGGGCGCCTGTGGTCCCAGCTACTTGGGAGGCGGAGGCAGGAGACTCGCTTGAGCCCAGGAATTAGAGGTTTCTGTGAGCTGTGATGCAATGGCACTCTATCCAGGGGTGACTGCTTGAGGCTCTGTCTCAAAAAAAAAAAAAAAAGAAAAGAAAAAACAGTTCAATGTTTGATATGGAACCAGGAAAAAAACTCAAATAACCAACACAATTCTATGAAATCAGAACAAATCTGGAGACACCACTTTAACAGACTACAGCTTATATTACAAGTCTACAGTGATTAAACAGCATGGTATTGACATAAAAATAGAGACTCAAATCTGCAGAACAGAACAGAGAGTCTATTGATGAAATCAGCCTCATATTTCCATCTGACCTTTGACAAAGCAAATGAAAGCATACATTGGGGACATGAATAAATGGTGTTGGGAGAACTGGTTAATCTCATATAAAAGACTGAAACTAGACCTACACCTCTCACCAATATAAAAATTAACTCAAAATACATAAAAGATACAAATCTAAGACATGAAACTTTTAAAAACCCTAGAAGAAAGTGTGGGGGAAACTCTGAATCTTACAGCTTAAGTAAATAATTTATGAAGAAGACTCCACTGGCAATCACAGCAACTACAAAAATAAATAAATTGGAACTGATCAAGTTAAAAACTTTCTGCATAGTTAAGGATACAATCAATAAAGCAAAGAGTCAACCTGCAGAATGAGAGAATATAACTGCATACTACAAAACCAACAAAGGTAATAACCAGAATCTACAAAAAAAATCAAGAAAATTAACAAAAAAGATCAAACACCAAAAAAGAGCAAGAGACATGAACAGGAACTTTTCTCATGAGAACAAATGGACAACAAACACATGAAAAACTGCTCAGTGTCCCTAATTATCAGAGAAATGCAAATCAAACCACTTTGAGATATTACCTTACCCAAGTGAGAATGGCCCAACCACAAGGTCCCAAAGCAACAGATGCTGGCATGGGTACAGAGAGAAGGGAACACCCATGCACTGTTAGTGAGACCACAAACTAGTACAGTCTCTATGAGAGGAAGTATGGAGATTCCTCAAAGAACTAAAAGTAGACCTTGATCCTGCAATTCCATTACTAGATACCCAGAAGAAAAAAAGACATTTTACCATTTTATCATAAGGACATTTGCACTCAAACGTTTATAGCCACACAATTCACAATCACAAAGATATGGAAACTACCCAAGTGCCCTTCAACACATGAATGGATATAATCATGCATGTGATATATATATCACAATATACATGTGATATATATATATATCACAATTAATTATATTAATAAATTGTGAGATATGTATATATCATTGAATACTAGTCAGCCATAAAAAAGACAGAAACTTTGTATCTTTTGTAGCAACCTGGATGGATCTAGAGAACATTCCCCTAAGCAAAGTATCACAAAAATGGAAAAACAAGGTTGGGCATGGTGGTTCATGCCTGTAATCCTAGCACTCTAGGAGGCCAAGACATGTGGATCGGCTTGGCACCTGTGGTTCAGCGGGCTAAGGCACCAGCCACGTATACCTGAGCTGGTGGGTTCGAATCCAGCCTGGGCCTGCCCAACAACAATGACAGCTGCAACCAAAAAATGGCCGGGCGTTGTGGTGGGTGCCTGTAGTCCCAGCTACTTGGGAGGCAGAGGCAGGAGCCTCATTTGAGCCCAGGAACTGGAGGTTGCTGTGAGCTGTGATGCCACAGCACTCTATGCAGGGTGACAGCTTGAGGCTCTGTCTCAAAAAATTAAAAAAAAAAGACATGTGGATCACCTAAGCTCAAGCGTTTAAGCCCAACCTGAGCTACAGTGAGATCCCATCTCTAAAAATAGCTGGGCATTGTGGCAAGTATCTGTACTCCCAGCTACTCATGAGGCTGAGGCAAGAGGATCACTTGAGCCCAAGTGTTTAAGGTTGCTGTGAGCTATGACACCAAGGCACTCTACCAAGGGTGATAAAATGAGACTCTGTCTAAAAAAAAAAAAAAAAGAATGGAAAAGCAAACATCACATGTACTAAGTGCTAATTTGAAACTAGCAGATTAACAACTATACACTCACATGAGAGGAAAAATTCAACTGATTTCAAGTAGTTGGGGGGAGGGGCCAATGGGTACATTTCATGGGTAAATGGTATACTTCCTGGGTGAAGGACACAACTACAACTCAGATTTTGCCTTACAAAAGCAAACTATGTATAACAGAGAAATTGCCAGGAAGGCTATGTTAATCAGTTTGATGAAAATAGTTAAGATTGTATATGAAACCAGCACATTGTATTCCTTGATTGCACTATTGTACACAGCTATGATTTAATGATAAAGATAATAAAATAAAAAATAAAATAAAAGAAAAGAAAAAATTTTAAAAAAAAGCAAACTATGTAACCTAATCATATGTACCCTTATATTAACTGGAAATAAAAATAGTACTAATGATTTCAGAGAGATCAGGTAAAAAGGGTGGGATTAAAAGAGAAAAACAATGAAAATAAGAATATTCTAGAAAAAATAATTGACAAGCCTCCATTTATTTAGTTTTCCTGAGCCACGGTGTATGTGTAAGGGAGTTAGGAACTTTTTACTCACATTTCATAGCCCATAAACTTTGATATGTTTTATTTCCACCATATTTTCCAGAAATTCCCCAAATTTGCATTGTACTTGCCCTGTGATTCAAAATGTCATTTTTATTCACCAATGGAAGTGACTTATTTCTGACATATTATTAAAGTGTGATTTTATTTAAAAAAAAAAAAAAGAAAAAAAACAATGAAATAAAGTTGTTTTCAAACAACAAAAAATTGAAAGATAAGGTCACCAACTGACCCTTAATAGATGAAATTCTTAAAAGTGGATCTCAGAAAGGCAGAAGAAAAATGATTCTAGATGGAAGGCCTAAGATTTAAGAAGGAATAAAAAATAGAGAGATTAATAAATAATATGGGTAAACACACACAAAATATAATAGAATTTAATTACATAAAACAAAAAAAATGCAAGAATTATATTATCGGGCAGTGCCTGTTGCTCAGTGGGTAGGGTGCCAGCCCCATTTACTGAGGGTGGTGGATTCAAATCCAGCCCCAGCCAAATTGCAACAAAAAATAGCTGGGCTTCGTGGGGGGTGCCTGTAGTCCCAGATACTCAGGAGGCTGAGTCAAGAGAATCACCTAAGCCCAGGAGTTGGAGGTTGCTGTGAGCTGTGATGCCATACCACTCTACTAAGGGTGATAAAGTGAGACTCTGTCTCTACAAAAAAAAAAAAAAAAAAAGAATTATCTATTGAGATTAAATACAAGAATTAAAATGCCAGCAATATTAATGTATAAGTTGGAAACATGGTTAAATGAAATTCAGTGTTTCAAGGTCTTTAAATTATTGATGTTAATAATATGCTTTATACTTCAGAGATAATTTAAGAGTGTCACATTATTGATTACACTTCTAGGTTAGGCTCAGTATACTGGAGCAGACCTGTGCTCCTGTCAAAACAACTAGAGAGATTAGAAACCAAGCTGATGTTCTACAGATGTTTCTTGCCTGGGAATATTTGCTAATTCTGTTACTGAGGACAAGAGGTTGAAAATCTGAGTATTTCCCAAGCTGGTGTTAGGAAACGGAGAAACTAGTATAAGTTTTAGAGGTCTGATAGGACTGTAGGCTAAGGGACCACAAACTCAGTCAGTTTTTCCTACAAGACATTTGCCAGATTTCAAAACTATAACTATAACTGAACTAAACTATAGAGGCTAAAAGCTAAGCAGAAAGTCTTGGAAAAACAAAGCAGTGTTTTTGGCAGTCTTGCGGTACCAAGGAGGTAATGATTAGTATTGGGGAACTGTGGGTGTTGCGAATGACCACACAGGCTCTCAGCACCCTGAAGGCTGTACCCTAGGAACAGAAGCAAACCAAAAGTACACTTAACTTTATTCTAAATGCCTTCCAGAGAAAAAGGAAAATAGCATCATTTGGAGACTCTATCATCTTTTACACACAGTGTGTCATTCAGTGAAAAAATAACTAGGTACATTAACAGACAGAAAAATCAAGGAAATTCTGCCTTTCTTTTATAACACAATGTCTTACAGTACCTTGAAGTTATCATTTGCAATACCAATGAAAATAGTTTTATAGATGTGAAAATTTTTCATTAATAGGATGACATATAACAGAGAATTTAACAAATTTCTAAGCTCACTGCAAAAGTAATTTTTACCCTCCTTCAGATATTACAACTACATAATTTTCACTGTTGCTTATACAGAATACTCGTTAAATCTTACATATTATATACACACTTACTCACCAACATTAATGTTTACTCCACACACTTACTTATCAACATTAACGTTTACTCCACTTCTTTAAACATTTTCATCTAATTTAGAAATAAAATGTACTGTTCCAAAACTGACTTCCAATACCAAGAACTAAAGTAAGCTTTTCTAAAACCTGTAAACTTTTTTCTCATTGCATATTGCTTCCCTTACATATTAAACCCTTAATAACTCAAGCTTTAAAAAGACAAAGTATGTGAAAATACTTTGAAAACTATAAATCTCCACACAAATATAATGGCATTATTATTTACTAATATATGAAAAGCTAAAATTTTCTTAATACTTTCAACTAAGGGCCATAAATGTGTTGCTTTTCTTTTTTTTCTTTAGACAGAGTCTCACTATGTTGCAGTGGGTAAAGTGTAGTGACGTCACAGCTCACAGCAACTTCAAACTCTTGGCTTAAGTACTTCTCTTGCCTCAGCCTCCCAAGTAGCTGGGACTACAGGCACCCACCACAAAACCTAACTATTTTTTGTTGCAGTTGTCATTGTTGTTTAGCTGGCCTGGACAGGGTTTGAACCTGCCAGCTTCGGTGTATGTGGCTGGCACCATAACAACTGTGCTACAAGCGCCGAGCAAATCTGTTGCTTTTCAACTGGATAGAATCAGAAATTAACCTCTATGGCCAGACATGGTAGCTCATACCTATGATCCTAGCACTCTGAGATGCCAAAGTAGGAGGACTGCTTGAGGTCAGGACTTTGAGAGTAGCCTGAAAAATCGAGAACTCCCATCTCCAGTAAAAATAGGAAAACTAGCCAGGCATTGTGACGCACATCTGTATTCCCAGCTACTCGGGAGTGAGGCAGGAAGACCATTTGAGCCCAGAGTTTGAGGTTGTCGTGAGCTAGGCTAAGGCCATGACACTCTAACTTGGGCAATAGAGTGAGACTGTCAAAAGGAAGAAAGAAGGAAGAGAAAGAAAAAGTAAAAGGAAGGAAGGAGAGAAGAAGGAATTAACCTCTATGCAAGCTGTTAAAATATCCCGCATTCAAAATCTAATTGTGGCTTGGCGCCCATAGCACAGTGGTTGCAGTACCAGCCACATACAACAAAGTTGACAGGTTCGAACCTGACCAGGGCTGACCAACAATGACAACTACAACAAAAAAATAGCTGGGCCTTGTGGCAGGTGCCTGCAGTCCCAGCTACTTGGGAGGCTGAGGCAAGAGAATCACTTCAGCCCAAGAGTTTGACGTTGCTGTGAACTGTGATGCCACAGCACCCCACCAAGGGCGACATAGTGAAACTCTGTCTCAAAAAAAAAAAAGAAAATTAATTGTAAAAAAAAGTTTATTATCCTCTTTTAATAGTAGCCTTTCACTTTTTTTTCTGTACTGTTAAACTATATATTGCTTTTCATAGACTGAAATTCCTTAGGGTAATAATCAAGAGGTCATATGAAATTAAATATATAAAGAATCAGAATTCTCAGGACCTATTTAGATTCCAGTTTCTATACATATAAAATAAGGTTTTAAACAAAATGATTATTAAAGTTGTTTTCAGTTTTATGACTCTGTATCTAGATAACCATGTGGCTATTGCATTATTGCAGTAAAAATCACCTTTAGTTAAATCAGTGGTATAAGTAACTTTAAAAATTAAGAGCTCTCTCAGAGTTGCAAGTGATAAGCTATATATGCACAATCAGGCTTAGCATATACACAGAAGATAAACATTTCACAAGACATAGAAATAAGTCTTTTTCCTTTCTGTAAAAACTGAGTACATATGAGAAAAAAGTAACCTAATGAGATAAATTAAAACACTCTATTAATGATCCTCTAAAGTTCTGACAACACAGCAATGACTCATGCAAGCACCACTGCTGAGGAGCAAGTAACCTTTGGGCTACATGCAAGCAGGGGACCTTTGTACGTTTGACTACCCAGATACAAAAAGGCAGTTTCTCTTTGGATACAAGACACTGTTAATGATGAAAAATGTATGCTTACCTTGTAAAAATACCTCCTTGCAAGCAATGAAGTAGAAGAAAACAATGTTGACTTTCTTGGCCTGCTTTCTTTAAATCAGCCTTGAACCAAGAATAACTAAAACACTGGACCACAAGTGTTCCAAAAAGCATAAAGCTTAAAGCTAATATGCCAAAAACATATTGTCCTTCATGGAAAAACTTCACAGATACCCATATGTCCACAATTAAGTCAGTTATATAGATTATAATGCCAAGAACTGACATCATAAAATTGCGTTTAGTATATTTCATTATGAATCACTACAGCTTTTGATTATCAACTTTCTTCTCTCATACAAAAAGAAAAAAAACACCAGGACAAATATTAGTGTATCCTTTGGTAAAGCACTAAATTTTAATGTCCAATCCCTACAACTACTTAGAAGAAAGAATAAATATTACAAAATTGGAACACTAAAACCAAAGTGACTAATTTTAACTTTCTTTTCTAAATCTCTAATCCAGGTTCAATGTTACAGGCTTTATTCAATCTTCTGTTTCACAGTGATCTTCATTACAGCTGACAAGATCTAAAATGAAACATAAATTTAAGTTCCTAAAGCTGAGTATATTAAAAACCCTGGGTCATGATTTCATTAAAGCTCTACTTTTTTAAAAATAACATATTACCACTAAATATAGTTCTTAAAATAGCTTTGGGAAAGCAAAATCTTAGAAGCATACTTATTAGTTGACAACTTTCTCTCAGAGTATCTTTTAAAAACTTAACCTATTCCCAAAGATATCTCAGGGCCATTTATAGTGACAAAAAATTACAAACAACTAAATGTACCAAGGTAAGAAAAAGGCAAAGTAAATAAAGGTAGATTATTATAAAACTACTAAAATATATGTTTTAGCTGTAAAACATTTTTAATATGCTTTTGATCCAATAAATTCAGCTAAGATTCTACCCTACAGAAAGAGCCACAAATGCGCACAGATATTCTTTTGCAGAGCCTTCTTTATAAGAGCGAAATATTTAAATCTACCTAAATAACAATTCAGAGACCTAGGTTAATAAATTACGGTACATCCGTACTAAAGGATACACTGTGCAACCTTTCAAAAGAATGAAGTAGCTTTGATATCATAATTTCAAAAGATCTCCAAAAAATATTAAGTGAAAAAAGTAAGTGCCAGAGAGATAAATGCAGGTATACCTCAGTTTACTGTACTTTGGGGATATTACATTTTTTACAAATGGAAGGCTTAAGATAACCTTGCATGAAGCAAGTTTGTTGGCACCATTTCTCCAATCGCATGACTTTCTGTTTTTGTGTCACATTTTGATAATTCTCAAAACATCTCAAATTTTTTCATTATTCTTATATTTGCTCTGTTGATCTGTAATCATTTTTTTTTTTTTTTTTGAGACAGAGCCTCAAGCTGTCACCCTGGATAGAGTGTGTGGCATCACAGCTCACAGCAACCTCCAATTCCTGGGCTCAAGCGAGTCTCCTGTCTCCGCCTCCCAAGTAGCTGGGACCCAGGAGCCTGCCACAACGCCCGGCCATTTTTTGGTTGCAGCTGTCATTGTTGTTTGGCGGGCCCGGGCTGGATTCAAACTCACCAGCTCAGGTATACGTGGCTGGCGCCTTAGCCTGTTGAGCCACAGGCGCCGAGCCTGTCATCATTTATGAGGGTAGGCCGACTGAAGCTGACAGGTTTGAACCCAGCCGGGGCCAGCTAAAATAACAATGACAACGGTAAAAAAAAAAAAAAAAAAAAATAGCCTGGCGTTGTGGCAGGCGTCTATAGTCCCAGCTACTTGAGAGGCTGAGGCAAGAGAATCACTGAAGCCTAAGCATTGGAGGTTGCTGTAAGCCATGACAACACAGCACTCTACCAAGGGCAACATAGTATGACTCTGTCTCAAAAAAAAAACGAAAAGAAAAAATTAGGTGAGGGTGGGTGCATGTGTCTGTAGTCTCAGCCATTCTGGAGGCAGAGGCAGGAGGTTCCCCTGAGCTCAGGAGTTTGAGGTTGTCGTAAGTGAGGATGACAGCCACCACAGTCTAGCTGGGGTAACAGATCAACACTCTATATCAAAAAAAAAAAGGAGGGAGGAATATAGTCAGAACTGCAAATAATGGGATACTAGACCTTTCTAATCGAAGCCTTTAACTTATTTTCAATTGAATCTTCTCAACAAAACTTTATAACCTGACATGTTCAAAAGAGTAAAACTTTTTAAGGCAATAATTGAGCTGAGGTTTAACATCAGCTGCTTTTGAATAGGAATAATTTCCTTAAAATCAAAAACTATGGCTCAGCGCCTGTAGCTCAAGTGGCTAAGGGGCCAGCCACATACACCAGAGCTGGCAGGTTCAAATCCAGCCTGGGCCTGCCAAACAACAATGACAACTACAACCAAAAAATAGCTGGGTGCTGTGGCAGGTGCCTATAGTCCCAGCTACTTGGGAGGCTGAGGCAAGAGAATCGCTGAAGCCCAAGAGGTGGAGGTGGCTGTGAGCTGTGATGCCACAGCATTCTACCCAGGGTGAAAGCTTGAGGCTCTGTCTCAAAAAAAGAAAATCTATAATACCTCAGCACTCCATGTGTCTATTTCTTTTTTTTTAAGATAGAGCCTCAAGCCTTCACCCTGGGTAGAGTGCTGTAGCATCACAGCTCACAGCAACCTACAATTCCTGGGCTCAAGCGATTCTCCTGCCTCTGCCTCCCAAGTAGCTGGGATTACAGGCGCCTGCCACAACACCTGGCTATTTTTGGTTTCAGCCGTCATTGTTGTTTGGCGGGCCTGGGCTAGATTCGAATTCGCCAGCTCAGTATATGTGGCTGGCGCCTTAGCCACTTAAGCCATAGGTGCTGAGCCTATGTGTCCATTTCTTAATCTCTCTACCCATAAAGAGCACTTCCTTTACCTGGCATGAATAAGGAAAACACTAACCATTTTTGTTGCTGCTCTTTTCAGAGACAAGATCTTGCCTTGTTGTCCAGGCTCATCTCAAACTCCTAGGCTCAAGCAATCCTCCTGATACAGGATTCCCCTCCATTCAAGTTTGGACAGGTGACCCCGGTTTTCCTAGGCTTGTCCAGTTCATGAAGGGAACACCCTGACCTTTTGCCCTGAGCTGGAGGGACTTTGTCAATAACACTCAATAACACTCATTAACTATGAAAACATGTCTCTATTTGCCAGTCCTGGCTAACTGTAATTCTCAAGACCTAATACCCCTAGATAAAAGAGCCCACATAGAGACTCCACAGTTACTTTTATTTCTTTCCCCCTTCCAGAAGCTCTGGTGCTTTTTACTTCTTTTGTGTTCCTTTCTAACTTCTAATAAAATTCCTATCTTACCACTGATCTGTGGTCCATGGGTTCATTCTTTGAATACCCGAGACTAAGGACCTACTGAAGAGCAAAATTCCGGTATCATATTTGGGGGCTCCTGTCCAGGATTGAAGATCTGTGGTAAGCAATGGGACCACTTCCCTCTATCCTGCTTTTCTCTATAGTTATAATAATGGAGACTAATAATTTTAATGCCCATCAGCCAGTAAATATGCATAGTGTGACTACTGACCTCCAGGTCACAGGCAAGACACTGTTGGGGAACAAACTTTCCAATTCCCCTTGGCTCCAGAAAGGAGTTGAAGGGAATGTTAAAAGACTTTTGAAACTGTTCTATATTTACTTCTTTTCTTTGGTTGAGAGCCAAGCAAAGAGGTAGCACCCAGAGGCCCTGGGGTCCCCAGCAATGGTTCTGACCCCAGGAAACAGGAAGGCCTTCAGAAAAACATGATCTCCCAGCTCTAACTATCTTCTCTCCTCTTCAATGATCCCAAATTTTTCCTATTTATCTCTATAGACTTCTTCTGCTTCTCTCTCTTGGTAGTTTACATGCTTGGTTTGAACGTTGGTAAAGGATTACTTTATATACTAGTTAAGTTTGTACAGACTCATTCTGGTATTTTTCAAATGTTGTTAAGTGTGCTTCGAATATTGTAGGTGTGTCATAAGGTCGTTTTTACTATCTTTCATTGCAAAATTAAATTCAATTGGTGTTTTCATGTGTCTAAGAAAAAAGGCTAAACCATGTTAACTACAAGTTAGCTCCAACCAAAGGGCAAAATAACTCCCCTACACAGCTTCTCTGGGCAACTAGAGGCCTGTAAAGGGAAGCTTAGGGCAACTCCCCAAGGCAAAAATTGTCCTAAACCCTCACTGCAGTTCAGTCTCTTAAAAATTACGAAAGGCAATGAAAATAATCCTGGCTATTTGATTTTTTCTGGTATATTGGCGTAAATGGAAGAGTTCTGGGTTTCATTAAGACTTCACCTAGTTGTAGCTGGTTATAATGCAAATTTTTAAAGTGTCTCTCAACCCTGAGTTTAATTATTGCTGCCTTTCCAACTTTTGGGGAAAGAAAGGGAGGGTGAAAAGCATAGCATTTAAAACCTGCTTGTGATAAAAAGCCTATTTTCCTTTGTTACTGGGAATTTAGAAGAAGCTTGTAGAAATAATGAAAGGTTAAATGTGCAAACACTGCACAGCCGTTTTCTCCGGGGCAGGGTTCATCCCCACTTTGATTGATACTCTGGTGCAGGTGCAGAAAGGGGCAGAATATGCATCAGGTGGGACCAAGCTCCCTGATACCTGATTTCTCAGGCTGTGCTGCCGGCAAGTAATAAGCACAGGAGAACCAGCAGGTACTAAGCACTACACGGGTAAGAGTGGCTAATTCCAGAAATGCACAAGGGGCTGAGGAGGCCACTCTCCTCGGGTAGTCTTCCCCAAGCATTGGAAGGATGCTTCCTTTTTTTGGCCGGAAGGCTTCTTGGGTTGGTCAGAGGACGCTTTTACAGCCCAAGAACATGTGGTGGGATTGATTAATACACTGGACATTTGTTCTTTCCCACAGATGGGTAACATATTCTCTCTCCAAGAGAACACCCCGCTGGGCTGTATTCTGAAGCACTGGGATGTGTTTGATCCCCAGATGTTGAAAAAAGAACGTATGGTTTTCTTCTGTACCCAGGCCTGGCCTCAGTATCAACTCTCCACTGGTGAACAATGGCCCCCAGAGGGTACTCTAAATTATGACACCATTTTTCAGTTAGATACTTTTTGTAAACAAAAGGAAAGGTGGTCTGAAGTGCCATATGTGCAAGCTTTCTTTTTCCTCAGGGACAAATCCCAACTGCGTAAGACCTGTCAGATAGATTCATCTCTCCTGGCTGTAGTGACTTCCCCAAATGGTCAGGGATTCCTGAGAGAGACGCTGTCACCACTTAGTTCAAACCCAACATCTACTTCTCCTGCACCTTCCTCTGTGCATTCAGAAAACCCCAGGAGGGAGGCTATGTCAAGAGTTTTTTCTGGTCTTCTGGGACCCCTAGAAGGCAACCATATCCTTCTTTGTGTCCTTTGGCTGAAACTGTGGGTGGTGAAAGGAGAAGTGCGCAAGTATACACTCCATTTTGTCTGGCAGATTTGAAGCAAATTAAGGTTGACTTGGGAAAATTTGCTGACAACCAAGTACATAGATGTTCTCCAGGGGTTAGGACAAAGCTTTGACCTCTCTTGGAGCAATGTAATGCTGCTACTAGATCAAACTTTAACTTTTAATGAGAAAAATGAAGTCTTAGAGGAAGCTAGAAAGTGAGGTGATTTGTGGTTCATATCCAATACTAATGGCAGTATGTCTCCTGAGGAAAGGGACAGATACCCCACGGGAAGACAGGCAGTTCCCTTTAAGGATCCTGAATGGGACCCTGTGAAACAAGG